>PVJN01021911.1:8749-34163 GCA_004026805.1 Lasiurus borealis
AACCCACCATTAGGTAATCCAGCAAGAATGTGCCGGGAGATAACCTAATAAGGCAAAACCACTCCTTCCTGCTATTAGACTGCTTCCTGACTCCACATCCCGTACCTGCGTAAGCAGACCCCGGCCCCTACCTGGCCTATCAGGATGGGCCAACTCAGTAATTCAAACAGCTCTCCACCCCCCGACCCCCAGTATAAAATGGTCATGTAACAAAGGCTCGGAACTCTCAGCCTCTGCTCTGCTTTCAGAGTATGTTGTGAGCCCCAGCATGCTGGTCTGAATAAACCCCTTTGTTTTTACATGAGATCGTCTCTTGGTGCTCTGTAAGTGCGGCTTGCGTTCCGGGCTTAACAAATCAAACCAATTTGCACAGCATGCAATGATGGAAACCTGCACAAGGGCTAATAACAAACACTTTATTAAGAATTGGGGAAATTATAAGACTACAAGTAGAACTGTCACCGCTTTGGAAATGATATCCTTTCACAGGATCATAGCAAATACATTCGCTCTGCTCACAGGTAGTACAGATACACGGACAAATCAAACATCAGTCCCCAGATGAGCAATAGTAAAAATTCAGAACATCTAAATGAATTTTACGTGGTCAAATAAAAGTCTTGCAGATATGTGCCAATCACAAGAGACCCTATTGACACAGCAAAGGAATGCGGAAAATAACAAATGATTGGGGAGGTATGTTGCTCTTTGTGCAACCTGCAAAGAGGATGATGTGCACTTGATATAGCAAGCTTTTCACCCAGGTACACTTCAACAGTCAGCCCACAGAGACTACGACCTGTGGGTGCCAAACAAGTAGCCCAAACCCAGGCATGCTAACATCTCAAATGCAGAGAAAAGGGTAAAGTACTTGAAATGGTGGACTGAGGGAGGCAACAGGACTAGGATATGGTGGTACTTGCACGCTGCAAGCCGCATACTAGCCAGGATGGCCCAGTAACTAGGGAAGAGAACCCAAATACTGCCTCACAGCGACATTGTGGATGGTATGCTACTTCCCATTAAGATAAAAGAAACTGCACCGAGCATTGGGTGAGCACAATAATATAGACTGACTACAGGGTATTCATAGGAAGAGGCTGAGGAATCTGCGCATTGCAAAGCAGGAAAACAGTAGTTGCAGCATGGGTCAGGGAGGGGGAATGGACAGGACTTGGGACTACACTGAATGACGAGAATATAAATGCAAAAAACCACGGGACTGAAACTGTTCATGATCTTGGAATGCTTTCAGCCTTTCACAGGATCAGAGTGAGAGGACACCCTCTGGACACTAGTGGAGATATACAGGTGACAGGTGTTGGAAAGGCAGAGAGAATGGGGTTCAGAAAACAAGTGATGCAGGAGTCACACACCCATGCGGTGGAGATATGTCAATCATGCCACAGAGCCTATGGGTACAGCAAGACTACTAGTGCGAAGCTACATAAAAAGGTTTTGTGGAAGGTGCACAGAGCTCACAAAAACAAGAGCTGCAAACTTCTTTACTCCAAGGAGGGGAATCCCAGTACCATTGGTCCTGTTTCTGCAGCTGCCAGTCACGGACCATGACTTATGGGGGTTGACCAGAGGAAGAAAAAACTTCACGGAGTGAGAACACAGACCCTGCTAGTAAACGGAATAGTGGCTGGGAAAATTAGGGAAATGGGAACATGCTTACCAAAGCACAGGACATAGCCTGCGCATGGACAGTCTGGTGGGAGTTGCACAGCAACAGACAAACTGTGAACGTATCCCTATAGGCACCAAAACAGCAGCCAGGAGCCAGGCATGCTTGGCACTTTCCCGGAGAGAAAAGAATACAGCATCTGATACCTTGGGGATGAGGGAGCGGCAGGGAAATGGGAAACAGTGCCTCAATCACACATTGCCAAGAGAGCACAGCAATGGCATCAAGCAAATGTTCACTGCAAACCTTGAAGCAAGCCACAGAGGGATGCCATAGAGCGGGACACATTCTCATACTCAGCACAATAGTCCCCCGCCTCACGGGGCAACAGCAAGCCCAAGGATAAGATGATCAATTGTGCCCAACACAATGGTCCCCCTTATCCATCAACAACAGCAAGAATGAGGCCAAGACAAGCTATTGTGCCCAGCACAATGGCAGCCCCTATCACACTGAACCACAGAGCCCAGGGCAAAGCCGAGCAATTGTCTTCTGGCACCAGAGCCATCCTAGATGCAAACTAAGACTGCCCTCCTGCCGGAACCCTGACAACTCAACAAAGGACAGGCAGGGATTCGCCCTTTGTCATGGCTATAGGGGTAATGGCCTGACATCAGGTAGGGCCAGGGTGCAACTCCCCTCCCTGTAAGAGGAACGAATATCCATCACCTCACCCTTTAACCAATGGCTGCTCTTTCCCGTCTAAAAGTTAGCCGAAGCCCCACATGAGGCATCCAATGAGTTCTCAGAGAGCCGGACACACTGTTTGCCTTGCGGGAGAACTTAAAAGAGCAGAGCGAGGCCTAAAACCCCCTTTCTCTCCTGCAACAGAGCTACAGCATTGCAGTCCCCTGCACACAAGCAAGAAGCCAGTAGAATCTCCTGATGAAAGTCAACAAACAACATATAACACCTCGCAATCACCTCGCCATAACAGCAAATGGGAGGGAAGTGACAAAAAAGTTTCACCGGGCAAATCGGTGCTCGGATCCAGCATGGTTTCTCTGGGACACCCCGCCATGTGGCCGGCACCACATCCTGGGAAGCTGGATGAGTTGCCCATTGTAAGCATGACATTCCCGCGTTTCAATAGAATATTAGGTATAAAGTCAGTAAGACTCACAGGGAGATGATCAGGCGGACAAATACCGTTAAGCGGCTAATGGAAAGCAAAGTTAATCTAGAGGAAATGTATGAGATGCTGCGGCTTATTTCACATGAGAACTGGGCACTGATTTCCTAGGAGAGAGAACAAGGAATGAGGTAGTCCAAATTGGAAAGGGAAAACAAGGAAGTTCTGAGGAGGAAGGAGCACACTCCCTCCTGGGCGACTTGCGGGCACTCCTATTGAAAGGAAATGAACTCCCCTCCATCTTGTCTTATAGGGCTGGGCCCCCTGCCTAAACTCCCTTCCTTTTCTGACAGGGGCCACAGGTGTGCCAGCAATGTCCTGTAAGGTTGCAAAAATCAGGATTGGGCCGGAGTTAACACAGCTCGGCTTAAAATCATATCCCCCAGTTACATCCTGTAATTACAGTCTCAGGGTTGAGAACAGAGACAGGAGACATGGTCCAGATGTCCCAAAGGAGTAACCCAGAGATAACCATCAGTCCCATCCCTTTATCGAACCCCATGGTAACCAGAAATATGTGGAGTCTGTAGATTGTGAGATATGTGCAGGTATGAGGAAATAAAACTCTGTGTTGACCTTGTATAACCCTGTTGCTTGTCACATAGTATATAAGCTCAGCTGTGTATGGACTCGGGGCTCTCAGCCTCTGCTCTGCTTTCAGAGTATATTGTGAGCCCCAGCATGCTGGTGAGTAAACCCTTTGCTGTTTGCATGAGAACGTCTCTTGGAGGCTTCCTTTGAGCGGCGAGCGTTTCGACCCTAACAGCGTGCTCCATCCATGTTGCACAGATATGTCAACCATGCAGGAGAACCTATAGGTGAAACAAAGACTACTGGTGGCAAACTCCGTGACTGTGGGATTTTGGAAGCCGGAGGGGAGGGGGAGGAAGGAAGTTTGGAAAACACACAAACACAAGACATACACATTATTGCCCCACAACGTGAGCTGACTCTGATTCCATTTTCCAGCACCTGCAGCTCCCCATGTGAGGAACGATGGACCATAAAGGGGGTAAAAAACATGTGTGTGTGTCTGGGGGGGGGTCGATGATAACAGAACACTTCCATGACGTGATAGTTAATACTTTGGTTTTGAAACCTGTTCTTGTATCGCATTGGGTTTCGCTCAATGCTTAGGCCTATCTCTTTCAGAATGTAAGCTAAAATAACTCTGTAGAAACAGGGTAAGAATTCTTTATTTTGTGATTTTGAGAGTATAATCATAGAGCATACTTATACATGGTTTTGGGGATAAACACTTATGTTTTTCTTGAAATCACTTAATATTATACTGTATACAGTATATCTATTTATCTATGTATTCATTATATTAGTCCTTAAGGCAGGGGCTCTCAACCTATTGGTTGCGACCCCCTTGGGGGATGAACTACCCTTTCACAGGAGTCGCCTAAGACCATCGGAAAATGCAGATATTTACATCACGATGCATAACAATAGCAAAAATTCATGGCTGGGGGTCACCACCACATGAGGAACTGTATGCGAGGGTCGCGGCCTTAGGAAGGTTGAAAACCACTGCCTTAAGGGATGCTGTCAGCCAATTCCTGCACAAAAATAATTCTCTGCTGCCCTCCTGTGGCCATTCAAGGAATAACAAACTGTGCCTCTATCCATGGTGCTGGAGTTCCAGGTAAAGCCCCTTAACACGACCAAATTTTCTACCTAGAAAAAATACCCCGCCAAAACCGGTTTGGCTTAGTGGATAGAGCATCGGCCTGCGGACTTGGGGGTCCCGGGTTCGGTTCTGGTCACGGGCATGTGCCTGGGTTGCGGGCACATCCCCAGTAGGGGACGTGTGGGAGACGGCTGATCAATGTCTCTCTCTCATCGATGTTTCTGGCTCTCTATCCCTCTCCCTTCCTCTCTGTACAAAAATCAATAAAATATATTTTAAAAAATACCCTGTCGCCTTATGCTGCAGGCAGCCAGTCCGTACAACAAGGTGCTCAGTCCTGAGAGACTCAGCGTGCTCGCGAGAGGCCGGCTTAAGTGATGCACACTGTCACACTGTAAGCTGTCGGCTGCCATTCCCGAGACCTTCTGTACGGTGGGTGTCCCGGCTAACGATGCACCAGAATGGGGCACGGGGCATTTACCCTAGTAGGCAGGGAGTTGCAAGCCGCCTCTACCGAGGCTAGCAGAGGGCTGGCGGCCTCGGTCCTTAAAGCAGGCAGTTATACGGAGCCCTCTAGTGTTGCGGCCCCGGGTACTGTGTATGCGGCCATTATTGAGGTAGCCAGTCCGTACAGCCAGGTGCTGAGTCCCGTGATACTATGCTTGCTCGCGAGAGGCCGGCTTAAGTGACACAAGCTGTAGCTGCCGGCCACCATTCCTGAGACCCGTACGGCGGGGCATCCCGCCTAATGATGCAGCCAGAACAGGACACAGGTCCTTTATCCTGGTAGGCAGGGAACTGCAGAACACCTCTGCAAGGGCTAGCAGAGGGTTGGGGCCGCAGTCCTACAGGCAGGCAGTTATACGGAGCCCTCAAGTGTTGCGTTCCTGGGGACTGTGCAGGCGGCCATTATTGAGGCAGCCAGTCCGTACAATAAGGTGCTCAGTCCCGCGAGACGCAGCATGCTCGCGAGAGGCCGCCTTAAGTGATACAAGCCATAAGCCCCGGGCCTCCATTCCAAAGACGTTCTTTATGGCATTGGGTCCTGGCTAACGAGGCAGCCAGGACGGGGCACGGGGCCTTTACACTGCTAGGCAAGGAGCTGCAGGCTGCCTCTACCTAAACTGGCAGGGGGTTGGTGGCCGCGGTCCTAGAGGCAGGCAGTTGTACAGAGCCCTTTCGTGTTACGTCGCAGGGTATTGTGCAGGCAGCCATTATTGAGGCAGCCAGTTCATACAAGGTGCTCAGTCCTGCAAGACTAAGCCTGCTCGCAAGAGGCAGTCTTAAGTGATGCATGCCATAAGCTGTCAGCTGCCATTCCTGAGACCTTCTGTACGGCGGGTGTCCCGGCTAACAATGCAGCCAGAACGGGGCACGGGGCATTTATCCTGGTAGACAGGGAGTTGCAGGCCGCCTCTACCGAGGCTAGCAGAGGGTTGGTGGCCACAGTCCTACATGCAGGCACTTATACGGAACCCTCTAGTGTTGAAGCCTTGGGTACTGTGCAGGCGGCCATTATTGAGGCAGCCAGTACATACAGCGAGGTGTTGAGTCCTGCGAGACGCAGTGTGCTCGAGAGAGACCTGCTTAAGTGACACCATTATTTTTTTTTAATATATTTTATTGATTTTTTTACAGAGAGGAAGGGAGAGGGAGAGAGAGTCAGAAAAAACAATGAGAGACAGACATTGATCAGCCGCTTCCTGCATGCCCCCTACTGGGGATGTGCCCGTAACCAGGATACAAGCCGTTAAACAGAATAGAACCTGGGACCTCTCAGTATGCAGGCCGAGGCTCTATCCACTGAGCCAAACTGGTTTCAGCAAAACCATTATTTTTGTCTAAGCAGTTCAATATATGCACAATATACTGTACCCATCATGCCCCAAGGAAGGAAGTACACCAAATACCAAATATGGCTATCACATTCTCACACAGCACAAACATCAAAAACACTTCCTACACACGACGCTCGGACCTAGTACCTCAAACATATACTTGTAAAATCTGCAACATTCATAAAATAACAACACGCACACACTCTTCCTCCCCAACCCAGCACCTACACAAACAGAGCCACAGGGAACAAAACACACCACAAAATACATCCTTTGCAAAATGACAAAACCTAGGCCATCTCATGAAACCTGACACGGAACTACGGACACATACAACTACAAAAAACATACAACACTTACAGGAATACTACCTTTCCACTTCCAAAAACAACCTACCAACTTGCCAACTTGAACCACTCCGGGATTATGCTGCACATTGAAAACATGATCAACAGTAAATAGCCTCATAACCCCATACTACAGACAATACACATCGTGCAATTCAATGCACCGCACAAAGGCAACGAAAATAACTGCACACACTTCAAAAAAATGACCAACAAAACTTGCCGCTGTGGGTGGGACAACCAACAAGACACTTCACTTCTTCCTTCTCACCTGCCAAACACCGATGCTTGTCAAAGTAAAAAAGATGGAAATCAACACACACATACTGTATATTGGACTCAGCAGATTCCACTCAACAGAACTCAACACCTACACATCATGGCCTCCCATGACACTCTTTAGCTTCCTCATGATGCACAATCCTTCACATCTTATTACGACATGACACACCTCTAAAACACACATCTGACATCTTAGCGAATACTCCTGCTCTCTAAACCTCTTTGAGCTTTGAAAAACTATCCACATTCTTCACCATACCCGTGCAATAGATGAACACATGCACCGGCACCCACACGCAGTGACCACAGAAGGAACGCCTAGGAACACAGACCTCAAATACATGGACACAATGCCACTTGCAGCTTCCCTCACTTGACCTAACTGCAAAAAAAAGAACAGTTAGGATGAAACACTTCGATGGAAACAGTGGGAAACCAAACCATACAATACAATGTCCATAGGGAGCATCACATGCCTGCAAAAGAACCCACAACCACCTTCTCGATCCACCACAAATCCCTCCCTCAAACAGCTGAGACAATTCACACACACACACACACACACACACACACACACACATTTTATGAATTATTTTTTATGCAGAGGAAGGGAGAAGGATAGACACTTAGAAACATCAATGACAGACAAACATCCATCGGCTGCCTCCAAAACCCTCACTAATGGGGATGTGCCCACAAACAAAGTACATGGCCTTCACCTCAATACAACCTAGGACTTTTCCATATACAGGACAATGCTCTATCCACTCAGACAAACCTGTTAGGGACAGCTGGGACCATCCTTGATGGAGGAAAGGAAACGGGGATACCATGCCAAAAAATGAAAAACTCAGTTAACAAAAAACCACAATCACAAAAAAAATACCAAACACAGCTGCTTCTTTGGACTACAACAAACCCACCTTGGCATTAGGAAAACACATACACTGACTCACGCACACACACACACACACACACACACACACACACAGGACCTGGGTAAATAAGATTTCAACCTCACACCTACAATTCACAAAAACAAACTTAGAACACACATCTAGGAAGGAAGGGATACATTAAAATTCAACTATCTCCAACATCAACATTTTTTTTCTCATAGACAGGAAGGTAGAGGGATAGAAAGTTGGAAACATTGATGAGAGAGAGACATCGATCAGCAGCCTCCTGCACACTCCCTGCTGGGGATGTGCCCGCAACCAATGTGCATGCTCCCCGAGTGGAATCGAACCTGGGACCTTTCAGTCAGCAGGCAGATGTTCTATCCACTGAGCCAAACCATTTCGGCAACATCAACATTTCTGGTTCTGATACACTCCTTCCTGCCTTCCTCCACCCCCTCCCAACCTCTCTCCATCCTTCCCTCCTCCTCCTCTTCACCCTCTCCCTAATCCTTTATACACTCCCTACAACTCAAAGGAAACAAAAGGAAAGCAGTGCTTACATAACTTTAAAAAATTAAAAGAAACAAGGGGAAAATGCACTTCTAGGACTCAGGGACCAACATACTAAAACCGTCAAAACCAGGGAGGGAAATACCTCCCTCAGTGCGACAGGAAATTTCCCTACCTCAAACAAAACCAAAAGGAACTCAACACAGGGGCAACGAGGCACAATCTCTCTCTCACACAAAATCAATACACAACTCAAAACTCAAAACACAGTCAACATCAAAACACACACATTCACCAAATCGACTAGACACAGTACTTGACCATCACACAAGTCAGCATACCACGTTCAAAAAAATAACTGGTGTCTAACTTCCACAACTCATGCACACACTCCTTGCTCTTCTTTATTAACACAAAACTTCTCACAAGTCCTACAAACTATGCTGGGATCTGGAAGAACTCGCAAGGATAACCATGCGTGTAAAATACTGCAAAACACAAGAAATTGTGCTAATCACACAGAGACTCCTTTGGGACTTCTGGTTTTCGTGACTTGATGAAAGCAAGGCTGGAAGAGACAATACAAAACAACTAATAAGGATGTGCTACACACCTTTAAGATTGTGGTCATTACTTGTGCATGCTTAATCTACAAAATCAGAGAAACCCTGCTCTGATGTGTATGCGGGCATCGGGCACATCTCCACAGTGGAGCGTGCAGGAGACGGCTGATCCATGTCTATCTCTCATCGATGTTTCTGACTTTCTATCTCTCTCCCTTCTTCTCTATAAAAAATCAATAAAATATATTTTTTAAAAAAGAAACGAGGCACAGGAAGGCCATAAATAAACCACAAAAAAAGGAAGAATGGGGCAGAACACACTCTGATGAAAGCTGAATATGGCACATAACACTTTAGCCTACCCTACAGCCCTAAAATTTATCAAAAAAAATAATTTCTTTAAGAATGGACTACTTTGCACTTCTTGGGAAGGAAACATGGAGATCTTAGAAATAGCATTGTCCCTTTGGAAGAAGCTTCAGCTACTAGGAATGCTTAGGACAGTTTCAGGCTAACCTGGGCTTCTCGTGGTGACCTTGGCTTCTCAGGACTACACAAAGGACTTTGAAACTACTCTCATGTATAGAACTAAGGGCAGTCTATGCTGCTTAGGATAAAGTCTAAAAAGAAAGCTATGACCAATGCCCTTTCTCCTACAAACACAGCAACAGTAGGGAGGATTCATGTGTCACTGCCCATTCTACCGGATCCATCTTCCAGGACTTCTCTGCCTTCAGAGACACTCTTTGAAATTCTGTGCCTACATAAGACACTAGGTAATAGAATATGCCCACCCAAGACTTCTACTTTTCATGGCACAAACACAACGATAGGCCATAGATATAAAAAAATAATACTAAAAAGGATAAGAGAGAAAACTCTAACAAGGTAGGCACTAAGGAGCAGAGACCCTCACACACAATCCCAAAGGATGGAAACTATAACTTATTACACAGTGTACAATGGGACCTCTCTGACATTACCACTAAGAGAGGCTGAAAGACCTAGATTCCAACTCATTTAACTTTGAGGGACCTAGAACTGATAGGAAGCAGAGCAATACACTGGTGCCCACCACCCAGGCATCCACCAAAATACCTACCCAGAAAAACAAGAGTTCAATTCCTAGCAAGCAACACAAATTAATTGCTATTTCTATCAACCTTTCAGGTGAACAACCAAATAAAGGACACTCCTTGAGATGAAAGAAGGAAAGAACAAATAGGATCAGTTGACAACAGGACCAAGGCCAACAGAACACATAAGAAAGACAACTGTGCACAGTCAGCAATTAATTAAATTATACTATCTCATACTGAAAAACACACTTTCACAACATTCTCAAGAGAACACAACGTAGGGGGGTAGCGGGTATATAAATGGAGAATTTGAATGGTATTCAGCAGCATCAAAATGAGTTGCCCTTTCAAGGATCTCAGTAAATTCCAAAAGTGCTTCATATATTTCAAGTTACTTTTGTGACATTAGGTTATTAAAATTGTATACATTTTACGTTCTAGAATAAAATAGTTGTGTTCTAGAATAAAATAGTTGTAAACACTTTTTTTTCTGAATAAAACATTCTAGTTAATACTTTGTTTTTGAAGCCCATCGGTTTTAAAACCTGTTCTTGTATCGCATGGGGTTTTGCTCAATACTTAAGCCTGTCTCTTTAAATATGGAAGCTAAAATAACTCTGTAGAAATGTGGTAAGAGTAAGAATCCTTTATTTTGTGATTTTGAGAGTATAATCATAGAGCATACTTATACATGGTTTTGGTGATGAACACTTATATGTATTTTTCAAATCACGTAATATTATACTGTATATACCTATGGATCTATATATTCATTATGTTAGCCCTTAAGGCAGTGTTTCTCAACCTGTGGGTCGCGACCCCTTCACAGGAGTCGCCTAAGACCATCAGAAAATGCAGATATTTACATCACGATGCATAAGAGTAGCAAAAATTCATGGTCGGGGGTCACCACCACATGAGGAACTGTCGCGGACTTAGGAAGGTTGAGAACCACTACCTTAAAGGATGCTGTCAGCCAATTCCTGCACAAAAGTAATCCTCTGCTGCCCTCCTGTGGCCATTCAAGGAATAACAAACTGTGCCTCTGTCCATGGTGCTGAAATTCCAGGTAAAGCCCCTTAACAGGACCGAATTTTCTACCTACATAAAATACACTGTCGCCTTATGCTGCAGGCAGCCCGTCCGTACAACAAGGCGCTCAGTCACACGAGACTCAGCGTGCTCGCGAGAGGCGGCCTTGAGTGATGCACGCCATAAGCTGTCGGCTGCCATTCCCGAGACCTTCTATACGGCGGGTGTCCTGGCTAACGATGCAGCCAGAACAGGGCACGGGGCATTTACCCTGGTAGGCAGGGAGTTGAAGGCCACCTCTACCGAGGCTGGCAGGGGGCTGGCGGCCTCGGTCCTTGAAGCAGGCAATTATACGGAGCCCTCTAATTTTGCGGCCCTGGGTACTGTGCATGGGGCCATAATTGAGGCAGCCAGTCCATACAGTGAGGTGGTCAGTCCTGCAATGCTAGGCTTGCTCAGGAGAGGCCGGCTTAAGTGAAGCAAGGTGTAAGCTGCCGGCCGCCAACACTGAGACCCATATGGTGGGGCATCCTGGCTAACGATGCAGCCAGAACGGGGCATGGGTCCTTTACCCTGGTAGGCAGGGAGCTGCAGGACACCTCTCCAGGGGCTGGCAGGAGGTTGGGACCACAGTCCTAGAGGCAGGCAGTTATATGGAGCCCTCAAGTGTTGCGTCCCCAGGTACTGTGCAGGCGGCCATTATTGAGGCAGCCAGTCCGTAAAACAAGGTGCTGCTCAGTCCCGCGAGACTCAGTGTGCTCGCGAGAGGCCGGCTTAAGTGACACAAGCCATAAGCCCCTGGCCGCCATTCCAAAGACATTCCATATAGCGATGGGTTCCGGCTAACTGAAAAGAAATGAACTCCCTTCCATCTTGTCCTATAGGGCCTGGCCCCCTGCCTAAAGGAATAACAAACTGTGCCTCTGTCCATGGTTCTGAAATTCCAGGTAAAGCCCCTTAACAGGACCGAATTTTCTACCTACATAAAATACACTGTCGCCTTATGCTGCAGGCAGCCAGTCCGTACAACAAGGTGCTCAGTCCTGAGAGACTCAGCGTGCTCGCGAGAGGCCGGCTTAAGTGATGCACACTGTCACACTGTAAGCTGTCGGCTGCCATTCCCGAGACCTTCTGTACAGCAGGTGTCACAGCTAATGATGCAGCCAGAAAGGGGCATGGAGCGTTTACCATGGGAGGCAGGAGTTGCAGGACACCTCTACCGAGACGGGCAGAAGGCTGGTGGCCTCGGTCCTTGAAGCAGGCAGTTATATGGAGCCCTCTAGTGTTGAAGACTTGGGTACTGTGCAGGCGCCCATTATTGAGGCAGCCAGTCCGTACAGCGAGGTGCTGAATCCTGAAAGATGCAGTGTGCTTGAGAGAGGCCTGCTTAAGTGACACCATTATTTTTGTTTTAAATATATTTTATTGATTTTTTTTACAGAGAGGAAGGGAGAGGGAGAGAGAGTCAGAAACATCGATGAGAGAGAGACATCTATCAGCCGCCTCCTGCACAACCCCTACTGGGGATGTGCAACCAGGATACATGCCCCTGAGTGGAATCGAACCTGGGACTTCTCAGTCCGCAGGCCGACGCTCTATACACTGAGCCAATCTGGTCTCGGCAAGGTCTGTCTCTTTCAGAATGAAAACAAAAATACCTCTGTAGAAACGTGGTAAGAGTAAGAATCCTTTATTTTGTGATTTTGAGAGTATAATCATACAGCATACTTATACATGGTTTTCGGGATGAACACATATTTTTTCTTCAAATCACTTAATATTATACTGTATATATCTATGGATCTATGTATTCATTATGTTAGTCCTTAAGGCAGCGGTTCTCAACCTCTGAATCGCGACCCCTTTGGGGTCAAACGACCCTTTCACAGGGGTCGCCAAAGACCATCGGAAAATGCATCACGATGCATCACAGCAGCAAAATTTCATGGTTGGGGATCACCACCACATGAAGAACTGTATGCAAGGGTTCGCGACTTTGGGAAGGTTGAGAACCACTGCCATAAGGGATCCTGTCAGCAAATTCCTGCACAAAAATAATCCTATGCTGCCCTCCTGTGGCCATTCAAGGAATAACAAACTGTGCCTCTGTCCATGGTGCTGGGATTCCAGGTAAAGCAGAGAGATACCGATCAGTCGCCTCCTGCACACCCCACTCTGGAGATGTGCCCACAAGGTACATGCCCCCAACCGGAATCGAACCTGGGACCCCTCAGTCCACAAGCTGACGCTCTATCCACTGAGCCAAACCGGTCTTGGCAGCTGGGACCATTCTTGATGGAGGAAAGGAAACAGGGATACCATGCCAAAAAATGAAAAACTCAGTTAACAAAAAACCACATTCACAAAAAAATACCAAACACAGCTGCTTCTCTGGACCACAACAAACCCATCTTGGCATTGGGAAAACACACACACTCACATACACAGGACCTGGGTAAATAAGCTTTCCACCTCACACCTACAATTCACAAAATCAAACTTAAAACACACATCTAGGCAGGAAGGGATACATTAAAATGCAACTATCTCCAACATCAACATTTCTTTCTTTCTTTTTGTTTTTTCACAGAGAGGAAGGGAGAGGGATAGAAAGTTGGAAACATTAAAGAAAGAGAGACATCGATCAGCCGCCTCCTGCATACTCTTGGGGATGTGCCCGCAACCAATGTGCATGCTCCCCGAGCGGAATCGAACCTGGGACCTTTCAGTCTGCAGGCAGATGCTCCATCTACTGAGCCAAACTGGTTTCGGCAACATCAACATTTCTGGCTCTTATACACTCCTTCCTGCCTCCCAGCCCCTCCTTCCCTCCCTCCATCTTTCCCTCCTCCTCCTCTTCCCCCTCACCCTAATCCATTCTACACTCCCTACAACTCAAAGGGAACAAAAGGAAAGCAGTGCTTTCATAACTTTAAAAAATTAAAAGAAGCAAGGGGGAAAAGGCACTTATAGGACTCTGGAACCAACACACTAAAACCGTCAAAACCAGGGGGGAAATACCTCCCTCGGTGCAGCAGGAAATTTCCCTACCTCAAACAAAACCAAAAGGAACTCAACACAGGGGCAACGAGGCACAACCTCTCTCTCACACAAAATCAATACACAACTCAAAACTCAAAACACAGCCAACATCAAAACACACACATTCACCAACTCGACTAGCCACAGTGTGTGACCATCACAAAAGTCAGCATACCACGTTCAAAAAAATAACTGGTGTCTAACTTCCACAACTCACGCACACACTCCTTGCTCTTCTGTATTAACACAAAGCTTCCCACAAGTCCTACAAATAAAAACAGAACACATTCATGGCTCTTACATCCTTCTGTTACTCATCAATGGAAAAAAAACTAAATTAATAAAAACAGAAAACTATAAAAGTTCCAGAGTTGCACCCCCCAGCCCAGCCTCCAATAACCGATACCCTCCAAGTTGTCACCAAGCCCATTATCTGACACAAAATAAACGACACGGACCTGTACATGTTTCTCTCCTTACACTTCCAGCACAGAAAATGAACCAGTACACTTCCTGGATAGATGAGTGGGAGATTGACAAAGAAAAAACAACAACACACAAAATGGAAGCAAAAACCTGGGGAGATAGGTGAGAAATACTTCTTCTCATAGAGCATCCTCTCTCATAGAGCAAAAGGGACACAGAGAAAGACACAACAAGTTTATTTCATACGCCCAAACACAAGCAACTTTCAACAAAACTTAGGATCAAAGGACATTATTGCATTTCTTCAGTAGGACAAAGCATCCCTAGTGCTTCTCTCAATTTAAATTAAAAAAGACCCACTACCTGACACCTGGGCAAAGGGAACAGTCAGTACTGATCACACATATGCCTTCTTGCCAACATGGGTATGCAACACATGACTCTGCCTACCACTGACATGACAATTATTTCAACGATTGGCCATGTGCATTCCAAGGGGGACAACATCTCACTCGTCTTTTCTTTGGAAGCTGCTATGATAAAAGTCTAATTGAAACATCAACAGGGCCAGAACCGGTTTGGCTCAGTAGATAGAGCGTCGGCCTGCGGACTGAAAGGTCCCAGGTTCGATTCCGGTCAAGGGCCTGTACCTTGGTTGCAGGCACATCTCCAGTAAAGGGCGTGCAGGAGGCAGCTGAAACAGGAAACCTCTAATATTAAAAGAATGCCAAGTAATTACAATGCGAAAAAAATAATACATAGATGTTACCAGTTCAAAACTTAACATCAACAGCAAACTGATGCCTATTCAAATAATAACATAATAATGACAATCCAACACAGCAAGAACAGACAAATGAAAACTATACACATCCTAAACATTTGAACCTACTAAATCAAACTAGCTTTGGCAGCTGCTGTAGATTGATTCAGAGTACTCAGGCTTGCCTGAGCAACACTTGGCACAAGAATGCCAGCTAACAGATGCTACCAGAACCAGGAACATGCTTCAACAAATACCTTCAACCTCTTGCTTTTAGACTTAGAGCTCACCTTCGGTCCTTCACTTCTTCAGCTCAGACCGTGTTGCTGCTTCAGTCCCTTGTGTGGCTTTTGCTTTGCTTCTTCTTTGCTCTTATTGGGGCACTTCTCAGTCCCTTTTCGTCAAGGGACAAGGACCTGGTCTGGGGCCATGTTGGTCACAGACGTAAACGCTATGACACTCAAATGGCCTGCATTGCTCCTTCTGCAAACAGATCAAACACCAATTCTTACCCACATTAGCACTGAATCTCACAAAACTTTGCTCTGCTTTACGCTTCCTTACACCTATAAAACTACATCGAGGCTATTGGACTGCATGTCTGATGCTTCTTGCCTGCTGGACCATGCTCTGCATCAAAGTTCAAAATCAAACTCCGTTTCTTCTCAGGAGACACACAACGTATGGATCACCCTTTTGCTTTTAATATTGCATTTCAAGAGGACCATTGGCTGTTTCCACTATTCACTGAAGTCTATATTGACACATTTCATTACGTTTGTCTAAATCCTTGGGGATTTATCCCCTAAAGTTGACACAGGGCGTGGATAGCATACTCAGGACATTGGTTTTAATAATCCAGAAAAATTGTCCTTCTCACATACTATAGCTTCATGGGCTCTGAACCTAAATCTATTATGGCATAATTAATACCTTCTATTTACACTGAAATACAAGGGATTTCAAGGACCCTGGCTCCCCTGAGGCACTTAATCCAACCTTTCCATAACTCCATCAATTTGCAAAATTCCTTCATGCTTCAGGTACATCTTGTAATTGTGACACCTAATAACATTCCCCGTATTACAAATACGGAAAGCACCTAAACTCAGGGGTACTGGGAATACACTAAACATCAAACATTTGCACTTTGATGCATGATACTGAGCACACTTGCTCTGCAACAGCATGCACACATCGCTTGGACCCTTGAACCTGGACAACCTGCAGCTCTGCACACCTGCTCACGGCTACCATTACAAGGCATCTTCACCATCTTCGTTTCTGCACCGTTTCTCCTCTCTTATCCAGGACACTGCTTTTCCTCTGGATGCAACCGTTCTGTGCGGTCCTCTCCGCTATCCATTCTGGCAGGAATTAAGATGCTCTTGCACTTTTCTGCAACTAAAAACGTATTCTACAACGAAGGTGAGTAAACCAATCTTTTCTGGAAATTACACTTGCCATCCTTTCCATTTTGGCATAAATCATTTTCCTTTGTCTAGATTTTGACACTACAACATTTTATGGGTGTCTCATGATCAGCATGGCAAAAGAAAATTAATTTTTAAGAAAAGAAAAATATTGTTTAAAAAATCACGGCCTCATGGAATTAACTTACACAATATCATTTTACTATCCCCCTTTTTTATTCATTATGAGGCTTTTGGAAATTTTTATTGCAGTCTTTATGACTTTTCAATTTTAACTTTTACATACAAATACGACTGCTTTCAATTCAATCATGTTCACCAACTTTGCTGAACAAAAATTGGGGTCGATATTTCACGAACATTTTTTAAAACAGTACAATTCACTTTTTATCGATAGTCACTTATTTCAATGACACTATTTCACTTAGTCTCAAGTAAGGTTCATTCATTTATTAACTTGAACTTCATTTGCAATACTTTATGGACAATAAATGATACTAACTTTCTCACATTATTCTTTCACTTTACAGACATTGACCAGGGAGGAAAAATCACAACATTTTCACTTTCCTGTAACAGGAAAAATACATTCACATTTCAGTAATTCTAAAAAAGGGTTGCAAAGAAACCTGCCTTCATTTCCTTTAAAAATAATTTTCTGGAGGCAGACGATGGCAATTAACAATCTTTGACTTTCTTTACACCAATAAGAATGACTGGGTCATATGAGCAAGTACCCAGATTGCAGGCTCTTTTGCCTTAAACATTTCTCCTTTTTAGTAAATTTAGAATTATATTCTTTAAAAGGATCCACATAGGCTTATGGGCACACACACAAGGATGATGCCGAGCCTTCCATAAGTTGATTACAACACTTATTCAAATGACTTAGAAATATATTAGCGGATTCAAAGAAATCACGTTGCCCTTTCAGATTTCAACATGGCCACCAGCCCCACTGGAGCGGAAAGCCAGGTGTAAAATTTTAAATCACGGTCAAATTTAGGTTGCACACAAACAAAAATGTCACTAGGTCTTCCACGTATTTATTACAATTCTTTAGAAAAATATGGCCTTTTCATTTCTCTGAAAACCTTCTTTATCATGTCAGAACTTCATTTAGTTAACTCATTAAATTTGGGAAATTCATTCAAAAGGCAAAGCACACTTATTCAATGTAACAGTCTCATTCACTACCACCAAATGTTGCCCCGCATCTAGCTTCATAAAGAATGCAGGCGGGTAGGGGCTTTTTGCCGTTTTAAATTCCATCTCAAGATTTGCCTATTGCATTATTACAAATACTTTGCCCTCCTTAGAGGAAACAACATTAAGAACACTTCATAGATGGAGAAAAATAAAATATATAGATTCATTTCAATTTCAGAAACCTTTCCATGCCATTTCCAAGATATAATGGTGGGTTAAAAAAATACATTTTGACGAAGCAGATTTGGCTCAGTAGATAGAGCATCGGCCTGCAGACTGAGAGGTCCCGGTTTCGATTCTGGTCAAGGGCATGTACCTTGGTTTCGGGCACATACCTGGTGGAGAGCATGCAAGAAGCAGCTGAACTATGTTTCTCTCTCATCAATGTTTCTGGCTCTCTGTCCCTCTCCTTTCCTCTCTGTAAAGAATCAATAAGATATAATTAAAAAAAAACACACAACACATTTCTAACCAAAACTGGTTTGGCTCAGTGGATGGATCATTGGCCTGTGGACTGAAAGGTCCCAGGTTCAATTCCAGTCAAGGGCATGTACCTTGATTGCAAGCACATCTCCAGTGGGGAGTGTGCAGGAGGTAGCTTATTGATGTCTCTCTCACTCATCGATGTTTCTAACTCTCTATCCCTCTCTCTTCCTCTCTGTAAAAAACCAATAAAATAAATAAAAAAACACACATTTCTTATCACAGAAAAACAGACTTTTGAAAACATTTCAGTGTATGTCAAATGTCCAAAAAATTCTAAAACTCTTCAAATACACTGGCAAAGATCAAATATATAAATATTGACTTAGATCATTGAAACATTATAGACTTCAATTATCTTAATCAGTATCAATTACATTGAAACTGCTTCACAGATTTCATCCTCTTTTTAAATTACACCAATAACTCACACATATTAGATTACTAATGAGCACACACACAAAAAAAACATTGACTTCCTCGATAAAAGATTGTTAAAACTCTAGGCATGTACTTACCACAACTAGATCATTTCTCCCAATTCAGTCGCAACCGGAAACGTGGACAGCTTCACATTGGACGTACCAAATGAAAGACTTACCATTTCTAAAGTCAAAATACTTTCAGATTTTAAGCCATACATGTCAAAGAAAATACAAGACACATTCAATGACTACATTCAATACTGTCTTCTACACTTCATCAGGCATAGTCACAACAACATGTCACTAATATATCATTTCAATAGATTTACATTAAACTTATTTCATTTAGTAAGTACACTTCAAACTTTTTAACTCTCCAGGAGAAGGGCCTGGCACAGCCGCTACCTTTGAAGAGAAAGGCATTTGTCTTCTAAAGATTGCCTTGAGAACCCAGCCTCTATTTTTGACGGGTCATATACGACTGTTTTCTTAGGATAAATACAAGCTTGATTTTTATTCTGAACATACCAAAGACTCAAGCTCAGCTTAAAAACTCCATCGAAAATGGACAAATATTGCACAGTAGCGTGCATTTCTTTTTGAAATGCCTTTTTCCTTAACATGAGCACACAAATCCACGAAGCATTCCAATTTCTGGAAACATTTACAGTCACTAGGGGGAAAAAAACATGCCAAACATGAGGACTTTGAAAATGCCTTTCTCAGGGGGTGCCGTCCATAGTGGGATAACCCATCTCCTGTCTCCCTTTCCCCATCTCCTTCTTGCTTTAGGGGAATATTCACTCATGCTCTGCCATCTACTCTTTGGATTTCAGTTATTTTTTACATTTTATTTTTAATGTTACTTGTATTTTTTAAGAAAAGAAAGGATTTTTAACAAACAATCATTGCCACTTGCTGACAAATTTCTTTAATCCTTTTCACTGGCTTCAGCCTCATTCAATTACTTTCACCCTACAAAAAAATGAAATAGCAACTCACTGTCTGACAGGCGCCTGCATCCATTAACAAAGCTTGACAACAAAACCTTTCTTGTCTGACTCACAGCCAAGCTTCATCCGATCTGCATCAAACTCTACCTCCTGATCACAATTATGACATCAATCTTTATCAGGTGGCGTTTTCACTGCTGTCGCACAAAACATACGTGGACGTGGATGAGGCACACATGGGATTCTTACACGTTTGATCCCATCCACGGGAGGTTCTTGGGCAGTGGCCACATCCAGCTTACACATTCTTAAACTCTCCTGTGCTGGATCCAAAACATCACCAATTAAAGGACCAATAGGAATCTAATCTGGGCCTTCCAATGTGTATTGATCACATAACTGCTTTCCCACCTTTTCCCATATTCAACAAAACTTAACAAATCAATCTCAATACACTTCAGAGCATCCTTCAGCTTTCACCATACTTTTAAGCATTTCACAGGACACATCTCTAGCCTGACATCCTCAATGACTCATAGTTTACACCCAGCTAATTACATTGACAACAATCCGCTCCTCTCCTTACCTTATTGATTCCTTTCAGATGTCGAAAGCACACTTCCTGACTGACCCCCTCACTTCTTGCCTCTTGACGCACTCACTCCCTCTTCCAAGGAGACAATTGTAGCTAGCTGTTTCTCTCTTTTCATATCAAGAACGGAGACACAGCAGCCTCACTTCCTCAGTAGAGGACCTGTGGATTCACAAAAAAACAAAACAAAAAACACACAAAATAGAAAAAGCTGGGAATGGGTGGGAAAAACATCCTCTTTGATGGAGTGACAGTGACCCAGAGCCTCTACAGAAAGTTGATTTTATACCCACAAATTACACAAAGGGTCAAAAAACTTACGATCAAAGGACATTACGGAAATTCTACATTAGGACCAAGTTTTCCAGTGCTTCACTGCATTGACATAGCAAAGACACACTACCTGGCATGTGGCAAAAGGGAATAGTCAGTACTGACAACACATTCGCCTTCTTGCCAACATGTGTATCCAACACAAGGCTCTGCCTGCTGCCTCCCACTCAGCTGACAATCATTTCAACCATTGACCACGTGCCTTCCCAGCGGGCCCTCTACACCTACCCTTAAGGCTGAAGAAGGGAAGGCGGGAAAGGAGGAGGGAGGGAGGAAAAGAAGGAGGAAAGGAGGGAGGGAAGGAGGGGGGAAAATAAAATGAAACACAACTTAAGGATCAAAAACTTTTCACGAGCTCCTCATCAGAGCCTCTTACAATTACAGTGGATTAAGAAATCTTTCCAATCAACAAAGGATGACAACTGGGAGAGTACAAGATAAGGAACCCTCTCCGATCGCTTAAACAACACTTGGGGAGGGGCCACCTTCACCTACACAAAACAATGCACAGGGTCAACACCTGCCACAGGCGACGCGACAAATACTAATACACCTTTGGCCTTAGCACCACTGTTGTGGGTCGACCCGCGAATGAGGACCACCAGAGAGTCCAATTTGAAATTTGGGAAGCCTTTATTTCTAACTCGAGTCCGGGATCACGTCTCAACGGACACAGCAGCTAGCAACCAGAGCCCTGAACCCTAGTGGCAAGCACTTTTTATCCCCAACACAAGGAGGACTTGGCAGTCTGTTATTGGACAAACTTCTAACTAAGGGTCAGTTTTATGACATGCAGTTGTAGACATTTCAGTTTCAACTTAGGTTAAAAAACAAGCAAACTAAACAAGCAAAAAAGAAGGGTAGGTACTTAACTTTAGCTCAAGCATTTCCTGATTGCACAGCCTTGCGGTTACCTCAAGGAGTTTTTTTGCAACAGAGCTACTTTGAACGAAAACAAGGGTGGGAGTCTGGCTAAAGCGTATCCAGCTACATCCTCCTGCTGTAATTCACCTGGGAGGACCCAGCTTTTCGGGGGTAGGGTTTGTCTTGGCAGAGTTCTTATGCCAGAACACCACCACCTCGCCTGGGGGGCGCTCATACCATACCTCCGAAAACACACAAACTGAAAACAGCAGCATCTGGACTCGCTACCCGGTCAATAGCCTCACATCATGGATCACACGGAAATCTTCCCATCAGAAACTCAAAACACACACTTTTTCATCAGCGGTGACTTGGCGACACCTGCTGGGCAATACGGGCAAGTGCGTTACAGCGCCAGTCCTCTCAGCACCACGGACAGAGACACGATGGCTCGCACAAAAATTCCGGGAGAGAAGTTGGCAACAGGACGATGCTCTGCTCTCCATCATTCCATTGCAAACAATACATTTTCAATAACAATGCATCTTTCTTTTTTAAAAACACACACATTATTTTTAAACCATAATGATCACACATGGAGAGTAAGGGGAAAAAATGCCATGCAAACCTTTAGCTTAGAAAACACACAGACTCGATGATTTTGTGTTTCTTTCTTTTATTTATTATTTTATTTTATAAAAATATATTTTATTGAATTTTTACAGAGAGGAAGGGATGGGATATAAAGTCCGAAACATCGATGAGAGAGAGACATCGATCAGCCGCCTCCTCCACACCCCACACTAGAGATGTGCCCACAACCAAGGCACATGCCCCTGACCGGAATCGAACCTGGGACCTTTCAGTCCCCAGGCCAACGCTCTATCCACTGACCCAGACTGGTCTCGGCTCTTTTATTTTATTTTTTTCAGAGTACAATTTTTGGTGGTGTTACAGGACTACAGCTGTAATTTAAGCACCATGGCCAGAGACAATGTGTGTCTTTACTTTTTTAAAAAAATTATTTTATTGATTTTTTACCCAGAGAAAGGGAGAGAAATAGAGAGTTAGAAACATCAATGAGAGAGTAACATCGATCAGCTGCCTCCTGCACACTTCCTAATGAGTATGTGCCACCACAAAGGTATATGCTCTTGCTCAGAATCGAACCTGGGACCCTTTACTCTAAAAACCCACAATCTGTACACTAAGCCAAAAAGGTTACGGCTGTTTTTCCTTTGATGGCCACTGGAGGGCACCAGATGATGCCTTTTTTGCAGGAATTGGCTGACTGGCACTCTAAATCAGGACCCTTTTGGGTACAGGACACTGATTATTACCACTGAGGAACACTTGCTAGGCCAAACTTCCACTCTTTATACTTTAAACATTGATTGCTGACTGTAAGATGGGACTACACAGCTCGGGTAAAATGACACAGTCCTGTGCTCCACAATGCTGTTGGTCAGCCTCAGGATATGCTCACATTTTTTACTTACATAATTTCCATGTGAGTGCTTTTTAAATACATATTTTCTGTTTCCCTTCTTTTTATTCATTTCTATGCTTCTAAAATATACTTGAATTTATTTTTAAAACTTTGGCGTGGCTTTACAATTTTCTTTGGGTATTGAACACCATGGCTGTTCATTATGGGTGCCCAGATATTTTTATTATAGCTTGAGTTTTCTTCAGCAACTATTCAATTTCAGACAAACTTGGTCCATTTAAGTGATCCTCTGCTGCCCTCCTGTGGCCATCAAAGGAAACACAGCCCTAACTTTTTTGGCTTAGTGTATAGATAGTCCGTTTTCGGAGTAAAGAATCAAAGGTCCATTTAAGGCTTGTTTATAAAATAAGTCGGGGGCAGCCACTATACGTTCTGATCGTTCTACTGAGTGATTCATGTATTAAGTCGCTGCACTATGAATGGTCAGCAGTAAAATATTTCAGAGCCAGTGAAAACTGCAATGGTTGTTCGTGAGGAGTTTGAACTATAGTGGCTGTTGTTTCCAAAAGTCTGAGGACATGTATAGCTTGGTGCTGAACCCAAGAATCAAGAGGAATTTTCATAAGATTTTGCAGTATCTTTTTATTAAAAATATATTTTATTGATTTTTTACAGAGAGGAAAGGAGAGGGACAGAGAGCTAGAAACATCAATGAGCAAGAGACATCGATCAGCTGCCTCCTGCACGAGGTACATGCCCTTGACCGGAATCAAACCCGGTACCTTTCAGTCTGCGGGCTGACGCTCTATCCACTGAGGCAAACCGGTTTCGGCCATGCTCTCAATACCTCTGCATATTCCTTACACAAAATGCATGTCCTGAAATCCAAAGGGCCACTTTTATGGACATTCTGCTGAATGACTGGCTTGTAAGCTTCAAAAGTGTGAAGGTCATGAACATACAGAGAAAATGAGGGACTGTTCTAGGCTGAAGAGTAATGTAGGGTTCAACACATCTGTACAGTTATGATATAGGACAGGATTCTTTTGCAACTCATGGTGTAACTAGGAGATTCATTAAATCATCATGGGAAGCGAAGCATCAATATTGGATCACTGGGTAATGACTCATGTGATGAAGAAGCCAATTTCTAAATCTGAAACACAAAACAGGAGTAGAGAAGTCCCCATGCTTGTACTAGCTGCCTCATTGGCGGGGACCCGGAGTACGGAAGGTCTCGGTAATAGCGCTCTGCAATGTACGGGGTGAATCACCCCGAGTTCGCATCTCGCGAAAAAGCCCAGTCTCGCGAAACAAAGAACCTGGCTGTACGGAATGGCTGCCTCAATAACGGCCGCCTGCACAGTACCCAGGGCGGAAAAACGAGAGGGCTCGGAACAACTGCCTGCCTTCAGGACCGAAGGCGGCAACACACTGCCAACCTTCGGAGAGGCGGCCTGCAGCTCTCTTCCAGCCAGGGTAAAGGCCCCGCGCCCTGTTCTGGCTGCAACAATAGCCGGAACCCCAGCCATACAGAAAGTCTAGGGAATGGTGGACGACAGTTTACGGCTTGCTCATTTAAGCCGGCCTCTCGTGAGAACGCTCAGTCTCACGGGACTGAGCACCTCGCTGTACGGACTGGATGCCCCAATAATGGCCGCCCGCACAGAACCCACTGCCGGAACACGAAAGGGCTCCGTAAAACTGCCTGCCTCAAAGATCGCGGGCGCCAACGACATGCCAGTCTCTAGAGAGTCCACCTTAAGCTCCCTTCTTGCCAGGGTAACGGCCCTGTGCCCTGTTCTGGTTGAAAAGATAGCCGAAACCCCCTCCGTACGGCAGGTCTCGAGAATGGCGGCCTGCAGCTTAGGGCGTGCGTCACTTAAGCCTGCCTCTCGCGAGCACGCTATGTCTCGCGAGACTGAGCCCATCGCTGTACGGACTGGCTGCTCTAATAATGGCCGCCCGCACAGAACCCACTGCCGGAACACAAAAGGGCTCCGTACAACTGCCTGCCTCAAGAACCACGGCCGCCAATACCCTGCCAGGCTAGCTGGCGGTGGCCTGGAGCTCCCTACCAACCCAGATCAATGCTACGTGTTCCGTCTGGCTGTATTATGAGCCGGGACCCCCCGCCGTACGGCAGGTCTCGAGAATGGCGGCCTGCAGCTTACGGCGTGCGTCACTGAAGCCTGGCTCTCGCGAGCACGCTCTGTCTCGTGAGACTGAGACCCTCGCTGTACGGACTGGCTGTCCCAATAATGGCCGCCCGCACAGAACCCACTGCCGGAACACGAAAGGGCTCCGTACAACTGCCTGCCTCAGGACCGCGGCTGCAAATACCCTGCCAGTCTTGCTGGCGGCGGCCTGCAGCTCCCTACCAACCCAGATAAATGCCACGTGTTCCGCTCTGGCTGTATTATGAGCCGG
>PVJN01021912.1:0-34063 GCA_004026805.1 Lasiurus borealis
CGTTGAAGTACTACGCCCGTATTGCCTCGCCAAGTCAGCCACTCGCACACCTTGCTCATATTTTTCTATGATTTCACGCTTTAATTCAATAGACATCATCCTCTTCTGAGCACTGACCTTTCCACTCGCTTTCTTTGGACCCATGGTTATAAAAAGAAATGTGATAAAGTATGTAAATGCACAAAAGATGCTTCGACAACGAGGTAAACAAGCACACTGACTGAGGCATGGGAAACTATGAGACACTCGAGTCGCTGTAAACTGGTGGGTTGTGTGCAGCCGGCCAATTACTCGTATCTCAAATGTTACTCATATTTCAAAGCAAAAATCGCTCACTCGATGGCTCGTATCTCAAAAATCTCGTATGTTAGGGCACTCGTATCTCGAGGTACCACTGTAATGACATGTGTCCATACAGAGTACTTTCACTGCTCTAAAAGTTCTCTGTATTCAGCCTATTCTCTTTCTCTACATCCTAACCCTGTCAACTGCTGATCTTTTTCTTCTTTGCCTTTTCCAGAATGTCATGCAGTTGGAACCATACAGAATATAGCCTTCTCAAATTGACTGCTTTCACCTAGTAATATGCATTTACGTTTCCTCCATGTCTTTCAATGGCTTGATAGCTCATTTATTTTTAGGACTCAATAATTTTCATTGTCTAGAAGTATCATAGTTTATGCATTAATTGTCAAGTTGTTTGTCAAATGTGTGCAGGTGTTTGTATAAATATAAGTCTTCAGCCCTTGTGGGTAAATACTAAGAAGTATGAATGCTGGCCCAGATGATGTTCCAGTTGAGCATCTAGCTATGAAGTAGGAGGAGGTCACAGTTAGATTCCATGGTCAAGACACATGCTTGGGTCTTGTGCAGGAGGCAAGCTGATCAGTGATTCTCTCTCATCATGGATGTTTCTATCACTCTTTCCCCTTCCTTCTCTGAAATCAATAAAAAAAAAGAAGTATGAATGCTGGATTGTGTGGTTACAGTATATTCAGTTTTGTGAGAAACTTCAGTCTGTCTTCCAAAGTGACTGTGCTGTTTTTGATTCCTGCCAGCAATCTATGAGACTTCCTATTGCTGCACATCCTCACCAGCGTTTGGTGTTGTCAGTCTTCCAGATTCTGGCCCCTAATGCAGTTGTGTAGTGATATCTCATTGTTTGATTTCTAATTCCTTGATTGCATATATGATTGGGAGCATCTTTTCACATGCTTGTTTGACGCCTTATATTTTCTTTGGTTTTGCTTTCTTTTAATGCCTTTGGCTCATTTTTTTAATATATATATATATATATATATTTTTTTTTTTTTTATTAATTTTTCACAGAGAGGAAGGGAGAGGGATAGAAAGTCAGAAACATCGATGAAAGAGAGACATCAATCAGCCGCCTTCTACACGCCCCCTACTGGAGATGTGCCTGCAAGCAAGGTACATGCCCCTGTCCAGAATCGAACCTGGGACCTCTCAGTCCACAGGCCGACGCTCTATCCATTGAACCAAACCTGTCTCTGCTGGCTCATTTTTTAATTGGGTTGTTTCCTTATTTTTACGTTTTACAAGTTCTTTATATATTTTGGATAACAGTCCTTTATTTGCTATTCTTTTGCAAATACTTTATCCCAGTCTTTTCATTCTCTTGATTGAATCGCTTATCTTTTTGTTCTCTTGATAATGTCTCTCACAGAGCAGAAATTTCTATTTTAATGAAATCCAGTTTATCAATTCTTCCTTTCATGGATCATGCCTTTGGTGTTATATTTAAAAGTCTTTGTCAAATCCAAAGCTATCTAGGTTCCTACTGTGTCTTCTTTTCTAAATTTATTTATTGATTTCAGAGAGAGAGAGAAATATCCATTTGTTATTCCACTTCTTTATGCGTTCAGTGGTTGATTCTTGCATGTGCCCTGATTGGGGATGGAACCCACAGCCTTGGCATATTGGGGCGGCTCTCTAACCAACTGAGCTACACGGCCAGGGCTACTATATCTTATTTTTACATTTTAGCTCAGTGATCTCTATATAGCTTTGAGTTTTACATTTAGCTTTATGGTCCATTTTGTTCCACAGATCTTAGGTATCTGTTCGGGTGTGTGTGTGTGTGTGTGTGTGTGTGTGTGTGTATGTGTGTATGTGTGTGTTTCCTCCCAATCTTTTCTTGTTGCTTTTCAGTTTTGGAAATTTCTATTGAAATACCCTTAGTCTCAGATTCTCTCCTCAGCTGTATCCAGTCCACTTATAAGCTCACCAAAACATTCTTCTTTACTCTTTCAGTAGTTTGTGATCTCTAGCATTTGTTTTTGTTTTTTTCTTAGAATTACCATCTTTCCGCTTACCTTGCCTCATCTGTTCTTACGTACTGTCTACTTTATGGATTAAACCTTTAGCACATGAATCATAATTCTTTTATATTCCTGGCCTGGTAATTTCAACATTCCTGATTTTGGTGCGTGTTGTGTCTCTTCAAATTGTGTTTTTTGCCTCCTGGGATGTTTTATCATGTTCCTTGGTAGGCAGACATGCTATCCTGGGCAGCAGGAACTGCTCTGAAGAGGCCTTTGGTGATGCGGTGGTAGGAAGGAGAATAGGTATCAGTCCGTTAGAGAGCCTGTGTCCCTGGGTAGTATATTTCACATGTGTTTCTCCGTGTTTTCTTCTTCTTAGACGGAGAGGATGGCTGGAGATTCTGGAGCTTGGGATTGCCTTTCCTCCGGCCAGTGAGGCTCTGATAAATCCTCGCAGGTTAGGCTGTCACTAGATCATTTCTCTGGAGGACAGAGCTTGATATAAAGAACAGAGGGGTACGATGGATTTCCAAATGGTGTTCCTCTCCTCCTGCGGGAAGAGTAAGGTGTTTCTCTGCCCGATGATTCCCTATGGGGACCAGGTGGAGCTCCAGGAGGCAAAACTCACCAAATGTGGGGTACCCCCGATGTCCTGTTCCCCTAGAGTTTTAAAACCTCCATCTTGCCCACTCTTAAGCCTCTAGCAGTTTGTTGTTTCCTGCTCAGACACTGGTTCCCAAGGAGGTTTCAGTTCACAGGGTTCTGCTCTGATTGGCTGTGAGTCCCTGGTTCCGCCTTGCTGTGTCTCTAATGTTGGGGCAGTGGTTCTCCTGGTGACCTCACTTTCTGACGGAATTAGGTAGAGTTGTTGATTTTTCAGCTTTTCAGCTTTTCACTTGTTGGATAGATAAAGTAGCAGCTTCTAGGCGCCTCACCTGCTGGACTGGAAGCCCGAAGTCTCCCCACCATCTTTTGTCTAACTTTTCTGTATTGAAGAAAATCTCCACATTATCAGGCCTGCCTGCCAGAATGAATGAGTCAGAACTCAATTCCTACCTTTCCTTGTAGCCAGAACAAAAGCACATGATCTAGCTCTGCCAATTACAGGCTGACGCGTGGCTCTGATTTGGAAGAAAGCAACATGAGGAAGCTGCTTGTGTGTGAAGTTTCCATGGCAGCTGACCGGACAGGGAGCCAGCTACCTGCTTTTGTTGTGAGAGAGGAGGGAGATTTCTCAGCAGGTGATTCTGGGATAGTTTCTGGCTTCTCTGGTGGAAACTTAGCCCCAAGCTGATTCTTCAGCCTTCCTAACAAGGTTGTGATTATCGAGTAGAATTCTAATAAACTATTTTCCCATCATTTATTGTTTGTTTCTAAGTTGAAAATGTGCGGCACCTCCTCACCTTCCATTCCTGTTTGGGATTAGACATAACCCAGGGCTGTGCTCTTAGCTTACAGTTTTTAAAGAGTTGCAGATAATCACTACCAACATTAGCTGTCACTTTAGGATTCACAAAGTTGGTTGTTGCTGTTTTTATTTTTTTTCTAATTGATCTTTAAAGTAACTTTATGACATAGGTAAGTAGATTTTGGCATTTTCCCCATTTCATAGATGAGGAAAGTCAAACTCAGAGATGGTAACTGACTTGTCCAACGTTCAAGTTAGAAGCACACTGAGACCCAAATATTTATTCTAAAGCTGGGAATATCTGCTTATGTCAACAACGTGAGCAAGCACCTTTGATCATCTCCATAAGAAGTCAAAAATACAAAGAGAAAAATTCCATAAGAAGTCAAAAATATAAACAGAAAAATACCTATTTCAGAAAGACTCATACTGTCTCTTGTCATATTATTACTCTTGGGAACATTTACTGGAATATTGGCTTTAGCTTAATATCAATAATAGTGAAGTCTAAAATTAGTGTGCTTAAAGCTATTTTGGCATTAACAGGACTCAGCTAAAATGCTGACATTCATTTTTTAACTGTGATATTCTTATTTTGTGAATATCAGAATTTTATGGTGCTGTTTTTATGGTTGTTTGATATTTGTCTACAATAGCACAGAGTTAAATCCAACACATTTCACAACCTACTGGATCCTTTGATAAACATCTCCCACAGCCTTGAAATGACCTGCTTGTGTAATTACCCAGTGGGTTAACATTTGTGATGTCTGGTGCTTTGTAAGTCAACTGTTGAGTGACATGAACTTTTGGGATGGATTACACAAAGATGTTGTGGTTTAAAGAATACTTAACGAGGCATCTTATCTGTATACTAATTTATATTTCAGTAACTTTTTTCATAATTCCTACTTCTTTATTGGGAATTAGAAAAACTGTAGAATGAGGAGTGAGTGACTCAGTGAATTCAATTAAAATTATTTTTCTTAAATTTTATTAGACACCTCTTTCTTCCTTGCAAGTTAATGGTAACTGTGGTTTTGGGGAATTCTAAACTTTCTTTTGTAATTACTGATTGTATCTGTCAAGGTTCACTTGCAGAGAACAGAATCTACTCTAGCTGTGTTAAGCAGAGGGAGTTTTATTACAGGGTATTAAATGGCTTCCAGAATTTGTTGGGAAGGTGAAGAAACAGACTTTAGATTCAGCTCTCAGGAATGACTTCAAGAGCATCACACAGAGCAGGCCACCAAGGGAGTAGCGGTCTCTTGTGCAGTCATGAAATCACCTGACAAATGGAGAGTGTTTCAGAACCATGCTGCCATTGGTATGGGTAGGAGATTGCCACTGGAAAATCTGACACTTTGTATGATGATGCTTGCTAAGAAATAGCAAAGTATGGCTCTTAACTCCTCCATCTTTGCTTTCCAAACCTCTGGCTTTTAAATCTTACCCAACTTCATCTAATTGGACACCACCTAGACTACATAGCTGCAAGGGAGTCTGGAAAATGTAGTTTTAGCCTTCTAGTCTTTATATTTATAGTACAGGAAGGTACATGGGAAGAAGCTTCTAAGTTGTTAGGTCACACCCAGTAGTACTTTCCTTTGAGATTTCGGTCTACCTACTACACTACTTCCACAGATACAAAAGACTATGCAGGAACATTTCTCCACCCACCTCCTATTCCTGCTTGTCACTGCATGCCTGCTTATGTGTATGTGCACATCCTTCTCCACGCCCTCCCACCCCCCAACACAGAGTAGCCTGCTTTTGATGAATTGTCTCCTCTGTGGTTTTTTTTGTTGTTGTTTGTTTGTTTTTTATTTTTTTCAGGTCTAAATTATTGCTTCATGACAGTAGGGTTTTCAGTATAAGCCTGCGCTTGTCTTAGTTTTCAGAACTTTAGGTTTGGCAGGGGCATGGGGGGTGTTGGAGGAAGTATTGCTAAGTGAAGGCTGTGTTCTACAGTTGGTGAAGTAGCAAGCTGAGGTGAGGACCTTGGGTTCTAACCTAGTGGTTCTCAACCTAGCCAAACATTATACTCTCATGGGGAAGCTTTGAAGATAGCCTAGTTCGATTGGCCTCTGGTAGGACCTAAGTACTGACAAAATTTAAAAGCCCCTCAGGTGACTTGGATGAAACAGAATTGGACATTAGCTAAGGTTGTGGTTCTTAAACTTTAGCAGGACGAGGACTAACTAAAGGACTTGTTAAACCATAGACAGCATTCCCTTAATAATGTACTTTTGACATAAAATATACCCATATTCTTTATGATTGAGCTTGAAATACATTGAGATTTCACACCCAGTCATATCAAACCAGGGAGAAAATTTCCTCATGGAATGAGAACATGTGCTTTGGCAATCAGAGCTGGTGGGTCAGACTGCCCAAAGTAGATTTAATTCCTACTTTAAGACATACATATTAAAACAATATTGATTTCAGAGAGGAAGGGAGAGGGAGAGAGGATAGAAACATCAATGATGTGAGAGACTCATTGATCAGCTGCCTACTGCACACCCCCTATTGGTTATTAAAGCTGGCAACCTGGAGCCTGCACCCCCAATGGAAGGTGGTCTGGTCCTATGTGCCCTGACCACAGACTAGAAGTGGGACCTCCTGGTTCATAGGTCCACATTCAGCCACTGAGCCACATGAGCCCAGGCCGTGGAATCTACTCATAATGCAAAATTAAGAAACGTAATGATAAAATCAGGCAATTAGATTTTAACACTTGTAGCTTTAAACAGTTACATGCTGTTAGTATTTGAGAAAAAAGATATATAACAATGAAAATAAGTCTGAAAATAATCTAAAGTTTGCTAACTCTTCCAAAGCCCAGTAAACTAAAACTTATCAAGTGATGCACACTGTGCCGACTGAGCAGTTATTTTGAGTTGGTTCAAAAGGGAGGCTATCTTTCTGTGGTTCCCTCTTCCTAGCTCATAGAACTATCTGGGTTTTGCTTTTACCACTAGGTAGAATCCATCTCAACATACCTTCATAACACTGGCACTTCTGACTGCATTTTTATGTTGTCTTCTATGAAGCCACTGAAATTACACTAAAACAAGAAGATAAGAACAGGAGGTAGAAGAGAAAAATGGACATTTTGAATGGCCACACAACACTGGGGCAATAGATGGGATCAGGGCAGAGGTGAGGCTCAGGAGTGTACCTGAACCCACTTCCTGTTGAACCATAGTTATCTGTGCTTTAATGGAATGTGTCCAGGACCCAATACACATTTCAGTGGGCCTCGGGAATGCCACAGTGATCATTAACTATGTGCTGTACATGGGACTTTGGGTCTGTTTTCAAGAAGTAGCCAGCAATGGAGCTAGGATAGCAGATGGAATGATGAGTGAGGAAGGCCTGTAGGTTCATTTAAAACTTTGGTGAATGTTTTTGAAGACCCATGAGTTACTTTCCCCTCTCTTCTCCTGCTTTCTCCCTGCTCAAGTTATGAGCCAGGTTAGTCATCATTTAGACTTTTATAGGAGTAAGCATGATAGAATATAAACACTTGTGGATAAATAATACAAGTAATATAACCATTTATTGAGTAACTATTGGGGGGTATTGATGCTCAGCACTTTATGTGATTGTCTCCTATTACCCCTCTAACCACCCAGGAGTTCCTGCTTTGTAGATGAGGTCAGTGAGGCTGAGAGGTCAGGGAAGTAGCTCAAGGTCACACAGCTAGTTAGTTTAGAGGTTGGGCCTGGTCCCCAAATGAATGTGGCACTACAGCCATGCTCTTAAACACAGCACTGGAGGGACCTGACACACTGGTGGTGTTAGGAGCAATTGGGAGAGTCTTGATTTCTAGGCATGTACTATATTATGTCAGCGGTTAACACAAGTTCTCATCAGTCTGACGCTGTATGTAATGTGGATCAGTGTAAAGACGAACAGTCAAAGATGGAAGATGTGGGGTCTGATTTCAAATACATACAAATGTGAGTACACATTGGTGCTAATCTGGTTTTGGGGGGAATATTTGACCCTTTCTGAGTCTTAGTTTTCCTTTGGTAAAATGCGGATAATGATAGGCTCTATCTGAGTTTCAGGGTTGCTGTGAGTTTCCAGTGAGGTGATAGTCATGGTTTGAAAAACTATGAAATGTTCTATACACATTAGGCAGCATGCCTTATAAATGTTGAGTCACTGTATGGATTTTCTCCTGCGTCCAAGGCTCTGGGAGTTACAAAGGGAGTGCTTTGTTCCTTTCTCCCTCAGAGGCGCGTAGTCCTGGTGGTGAGCCTTGAGTGTGCATTTTGGGATCAGCAAGGAGAAGAGTACTGTGGGAACTCAGGGCGGGAGAAACCCACTCTGAAAGAGCACCGCACAGGGAAGGCTTTTTGACATCGTGAATTAATTACATTTTAAAGGATGTGGTATTCAGAGGGAGCAAGAATAGTTCACTTTGTGGAAACTTTCCTTTGCTTTTAAAAGGAAAACCAACTAAGTGCCCAGGGTCACCATATGCCTTTTGACAAATGTTACTTATGGACTGACTTGCTATGTGGAACTCGGAGGGAATGTCTCTGCTCTTAAAAGATGAGGACGGAGGCCTTTCCGTGCTGTTCCATCCCCTTCCAATTGCATTCATTTTCTCACCTTCCTCAGAATATGGACCTGCAAAGGGGGTGAGGGGGAATCTTCTCCTGCAGCCTTAGGTCAGCATTATCATCAGTCTTAGGTTGGTTAGCAGGCTATGTCTCCCCTTCTTAATTGACCAGTAAAGAACACTACCTAATTCAGGATTTTTAAAAGATCACAAATTCTTCTGGATAAAAATAGCACTGGTGGTTACAAGTGCTCCGCCGAAATTAAAAGAGTTATCAGTCTTGCTTGGGGAAAGAAGGTGACCAACCACTGATTTCCAAAGAGTACCTCTCCCGTTCCAGTGATTAGTTAATAAAATTATTCCCAACAGTGGTGGGCAAAGGAACGCAGGCAGTTACACACTTAGAGACAGAGAACCCATTGTCCGAAGATCTCAGAAGAGTCTTTGCAAACACACAGAAGGGATTTAGAACAATTTGCATAAATCTCCCTGTGGATAGCGCCATGGCTCGAGTATTGGGGTGGTTCCAGGAACCCCTCTTGGCTCTGTCATGGGGTGACGCTGTGCTTGGTGAGAATTCAGTCTCATGACGGTTTTGCCAGCAGGACTGGGTGATGGGACGCTGAATAAGCCCACTGTTTGGTTCCACATAAGGACTCTTTTGTGTTGGCCTGGGGCAGCCATGTTCAAGTTTGTCTTGCTTTTTCCCCAGTGATGTTTTTGGACTTTGTGGGCTGGAGAATTAAGCACAACACCTATTCTGAGCTAATCTGTTACATTTTACTCCTGGAAGGTAACCATAGCCCCTTGTGTTTCCAGAATGTGGAGAATAATAGCCATACCTTTGGAGACGTTTGTCTTCTTAAATTAAAAGCCCGGGGGAGGAGGAGACTTCGCTTGGTATGCCCAGATAGCTGAGATATTCCCACCTGCTCATGGTGGCATTGTGGGAAGTAACCCCCTTCTGCTTGTTAATATGATTTGCCTTGTTCACTAACTTCTTTAAGAACCATCTTTTCTTGCACAGTTAACAAACAGATGGTACTTTAATATTTACTGTTCCCCTATGAAAGGGTAGGGATCACTCAGGAGTACAGTTTTAAAATGCCAGATGATTAAAAATCTGTTTAAACTTTTCATCCTTTTTTCTTCTTCTTTTTCAAAAAAAAAAAAAGAAAGAAAAGAAAAAGAAAAAAGGTATGCATTAAAACACTACATATTTGGAGCTTTACCGGTTGCTTGCCCAGAATGTTAGCTTTTATGAAGCCATGTATGGAGTCTAATTTAAAATTCAGGAAGTAGGTTTTGTACTGGGGAATTTATTGTTTAAGTACAAAAATGAGATCCTCTAATTTTTTACCTGGAGTTTATTTCTTCCAGTCACTAGCTTGATTTCTCAGCTTTGTTCCAATAATACCGACGTCTTTATGTTTATTTGTAGGTGGCTTTAACCAAGAGAGCGGATCCCGTTGAGCTTAGAACGATATTTTTGAAGGTCAGTATAAAGGAATGTGTTTTGTTTCTTGGGCGATTTGTGTTCCATAACTTTTAAAGACTCTTTTTTAAGCAGCACTTTATTTTATTGTTGTCGTTCTTAAGAATTCCCCAAAGTATCTTTTACTTAAGACTCATAAAAGAGAAACTTAACAATTATACCTATGTTTTTAAGAAATGTATCAGAAACTTGCTGTTATTTGTGTGTGATATGTTTACATTTTCATTTCTCTTATCTCACATGGTGTCGGGTATTGAAAAGGAGTTCCTGGGGAATTTAGTCTCTCCACTCCTTTACCTTTACAGGATTGGCTTGTGCGGTTTAATGGTAATGCTTTTTCTCCTAAGCAGTTTAAAGCGCTTTGTAAACATTTCAGTAATCCTGCTTTCATCCAGAAGCCCATCATCATCATTGACGTCATTATCATCATTTTATTACAGTTGTGCTGCCTGGTGGGGAGGCCTCAGGATGAGTAATGCTAGGTGTGAGATCACAACAGACACCATGCAAGTTTATATCCTTAGTTTCTTCTAGTTTCGCCTACTTTGCCATATTGCACAGGGAATGGTTAATCCTCTGATAAAAGTCTACCTCAGATTCCACTTTTAATGTTATTCACTAGAATCAAAGTACTCAAAAAAAAAGAAAAGGCCACTTTTATAAAGATGATTTTAAAAGTATTTATGTATCCTTCTTCTAAACATACAATAGGTAACTGTGCTATAGTATATTAAGAAGGCCCAGGTTTTGAATGAGAAACTTGATAATCTGCTGTGTACTGAGAATACATGTCTTTAAAAATTAAATAATTTTATATGTATCACTTTCTTCGTCAATATGCATTTCCATTAAAAAAAATAGACAATTTAGGGAATTTAAACACTAACAGGATTATTCAGTATTGAGTTTTTGTTATTAATTAATGTTTAGGCCGGATAATGGTATTCAAATTATGGGAACCATAAAGAATCTTTTTCTCTTATAGATACACACTAAAGTATTTACAGAGATTATGAGACTATGATATCTGAGATTTGCTTTTAAATAATCCAATTTTAATGGGGTAGGGAAAAATGAGCAGGCAGTATGATGATAATTTTTGAAATTGGGAAAGGCAGTATTGGGTTTATTATACTATTCTCAAACATTTTGATAATAAGTTCCAAAAATTGTAAAGGTTCAATGAAAAAAACCTTGTGAAAGTACCCAGCACCTGATTTACATTAGATATAGATTCAGTAAGTGTTTTTCAATGAAATAATTCAAACACAGGGAGACACAGTCTCCAAAGGAAAATGATTAAAAATATGAGCAGTTATGAGAGAGGAAAAAAGGGTACATTATAGGGAGGCTTGGATTATATATAAGAAAGCAGAAATCTTTTATAAATTCATTGTTGGCCCGAAAGGACAATACAGTATAGAGATTCTAAAGTGGAAAATGATTCTGGATACTGACAGTCCAGGAAACAGAAAGGCTTTGTCTCTTACCTAGACCAGTGTCTGTTACGCATTTTGAGCCCACCATGATTGGGATCAGGTGTAGCTGAGGGAACCTCAGATATTTGTGGTATGTGTATTTAAAGTTTTTATTGAAAAACTCGAATGATGTCATTCTGGAAGACCACTTGCAGAAGAGCATGTGAGTGGGTTGCCAAAAACCCTAGAGAGAAAAGAGTAAAGTTCATTTCCTTGAGCTGGCAAAGTCTTAGGACCTGTCTCTGAACTCAAGACCTGTCTGTTATGTATTTCTGTTTTCTAAACCAGCAGTAGTCGCAGGCATCCTTTTGATAGGAAAAGGGAACAGCTTTCAGAGTGTCTCAGCAGATGGTGCACTGAGGTATACTCACTAATCTTTTAAAATATATATATATTTTATTGATTCTTTTTACAGAGAGGAAGGGAGAGAGTGAGAGAGAGTTAGGAACATCGGTGAGAGAGAAACATCCATCAGTTGCCTCCTGTACACTCCCTATTAGGAATGTGCCTGCAACTAAGATACATGCCCTTGACCGGAATCTAACCTGGGACCCTTCAGTCCGCAGGCTGACGCTCTATCCACTGAGCCAAACCGGTCAGGGCCTCACTCGTCTTTTGGCATAATCAGTGGAGAGGTTCCAGGTAAAAGCAGTGTCCACCTTTTGAAGCCGTGTAGCAGCTGGCAAGGCTAGGTTAAGATCCTACTTTGGGACATATGTCCTTTCCAGATGTGGTTTCTCAATAGCAGGAAAGTCTATACTAGAAACAAATCAGATTGGTCAAGTAGACCCTGGGGAGGGGAGGAATTCTATACGGGGGGTTTGGAGTGCCAGCTCTGGGGTTTCTGGGTAAGTGGGCCTGTGAGCTGGGGTGGGATCTGTGGAACCAAATAGGGAAGTGTTGTCTGTCCTCCCTAGAGGGTGGCTAGGACTACCTGCCCATTGAGCCAGACTTCAGTATGACTTCGAGTCCGAGGAGATGATGTGGGGAGAACCATCCCCCTGAAGAAAACAGCGGTCAGCAGTTTCTGGAAGGGATTGTGGATCTGGCAAAGGTTCGGGTGACTTCATCGGGCCTGGGTAGTGCGGTACCGATGCAAATCCTTGGCTCAGCACGCTGAGGATCTCTTGTTTACCATCTACCGCAGACGCAGGCGGTGTTGTGGTGGAGGAAGAATAGGAGCGAGGCGCCCTGGGGACTGTGCCAGGCACGTCTCCGCTGTGGCTGGGTTTTATAGTTAATTATGGATCAGCCATAAGCATTCTGTAAACCTGACGACTTTGCAGAATTTCTGACTTTTTCCTGACTTTTCCTTCGATAAATATCCCAGCCTTCTCTCTGTTAACCTGGGTAGAGCATTCTTCTGTAGCGTGGGGGATGTGGAGAGAAGCATCCTTGTACCCTTGGACAGAGGTGCTGGTAGCAGGGGACCTGGCAGTTGTGGAGATGAGAGAACCAGTGGAACCGAGGCAGATAAGGAAAGAGGGGTCCTGGAGGACTAAAATGGGCCCAATACTGGCTTATTTTGTGTTTTTGAGTTAAAATAATTTCTACTTTAGTTTTTTTTTCTTCTTTTTTTGAAGATGTTCACTGAAGGTGAGAGATATGAGGTATATAAAAGTATATAAATCATGGTTCCTGCACTTAAATATTTCAGTAGAAAGGTAAATTGTAATAAAAAGATAAAGCCATTATATAGCATTAATTAGCAGGAAGATGATAAGGGGCTAATTATATACCCCTCTGGGGAGAGTCATTGAAGTTATAGGGAGGTGGTGGTGGTTGAGCTGCATTTGAAGATGAGTAGGTGTATATTTATCAAACGGAGGAGGAAGAAGAGAATTCTGGGTCAAAGGAAGAACATTCCATGCACAGGGAGAGCTTGTGCTCTAGCAAAGTACCAGAAGTGTAAGGTGGCCCAAAGCATAGGGTTTTGGGCAATGGTACTGGAATGGTAAGTAGGGCAGGACTTGGTGTAAACATTTCTCCCTAAGGCCATTGAGCTTCATTTTGCAGGCTGTTCTTGAGGTTACGAGCTGGCTAATGTTTTGTTTTGGTGTGGAAATTAAAGTCTAGGTGTGATCAGTTTTGCTGCTAACATGAATTTTGTTGTCTGCCTAACACGTTTGATGCTGATTCATGTTAATTTAAACAGATGTGGATTTGGTACCATTGAAATTAACCTAGTTATTAATAACAGGAATGGAGCAAAGAGAAGGCCAAATAGTATAGGCATTTCAGCCACGCACATAAAAATCATTCTCCCGTGTGAATCTCAGAAAATTATTTTTCTCAAGATAGCATAAGGACTCCCCAGTAGGAGATATCTTCATCTCTAGCTTCATCCATCCACCCATCCATCAATCCACCCATCCACCCATCCATCCATCCATCCATCCATCCACTCATTCATCTATCCATCCATCCATCCATCCATCCATCCATCCATCCATCCATCCATCCATCCATATTTACTATGAGGAATTGGCCTACGCCATTCATTGTAGAGGCTGAGCAGTCCCATGATGTCTGCTAGCGGGAGACCCAGGAAAACTGGTGATGTAATTTGTTCAAGTCTGAAGGCCTGAGAACCAAGAAAGCTGATGATGTAAATCTCAGTCTGAGGCCCAGAAAAGGTATGTCCCAGCCCAAGCAAGGGGGCAGGAAAGAGGGGACCTTTTGTTCTCTCAGGCCTTCGGTGGATTGCATGATGCCCGTCCAGCCCTGGGAAAGGCAGTCCACTACTGAGTCCACAGATTCAGGTGCATGTCATCCAGAAACACTGTCACAGCCACACCCAGAGATGTTTAATCTGGGCACCTGCTGGCCAGTCAGGTTGACACAAAATGCACCATCACATTTATATCCTATTGGGTTGTGCAAGCAATCCTAAAAGCCCTCCTGTTTCGTAAGTGTAGGTTTAATTGTATTAAAACGTCTCAAAATTGTTAAGGAGAAAGGCTGAGGTCACTTGTAAAAGCTATTCACTGTGTGTGTGCCCTTTCTCTCTGGCCTTCAGTATGGCTTCTCTCACCCGTCTCTCCGTGTTCTTTGTGTAGCTCACTGTCCTCCTTCCTCCACATCCCTCACATCACTGCTGTGTCTCCAGGACCAAAGGGCCCTTTCTGTGCCATAGGAAGACACATGACGCCTAAGTGGTGTCTCAGCATTTCCCACAGTGCCTGGGGCTCCACAAAGCAGGAAGGAGCAGGTCCCAACTCCATGAGCTGGAGTGGAACACACTGAAGGCCAGACCTGGGGAGCGCTGTGAAAAACCGTCACCCGCCACCTACTCCTTCCTGACCGCTTCTGCTCTAGAATAAAGAGGACTCTACTAAGCAGCGTTTCCTACCCCCTGCCTACAGCCACCATGCCGCTAAGTCTCTTCCAGCTCAGCCTGTTTGTCATCCTTCCTGTGTTTGTTTTTTACTTTGAGGGTACATTTGTAAAGCGGGGGATAGTGAAACAAGGAAGGGCTTAGCACAGAAGAAGCAACAGGGGACCTTACTCGGGGCTGCTTTAGCTCACTGGAAAGTTAAAAGAAAATGGGGCCTTGGAGACAGATTTGGAGGTGAGCCCGGATGAGCTGCCTCTGCCCATTGCTCCCCTGGTTGCAAGTCTCCTGAGTCCCTTAGAGGTTAGAAGATGCATGCGTGGGGTGGGGGGTGAGGGAGGGAAGAAGAGGAGGAAGGGAGGGATGCGAGTGTGCTCTCTGGAAGGAGAGGGTGCCTTGTCACCCTTTCTTACATCGTTGATGTTCTTGAAGCAGAAATGGGCAAAAGAATTAGATTATATTCATCTATGATTTCATAATTAATCCCACTTTTAATAAAAGCCCTCTATCCTTGCTAAAGAACAAGACACGGGTTGTAACCCAGAGTTTCTCAACCTTAGCACTGTTGATATTGTGGGCTGCACACTCTGTTGTAGGGGGTCGTCCTGTGCACTGTACCACATTCAGCAGAACTCCTTTTCTCTAGTTGTAGTAGCATCCCTCTCCCCGAGTTATGACAATCAAAATTGTCACCAGACACTGCCAGATGTCTCCTGTGGGGGGAAATACTGAAAGCAGAGGAAGCTCAGAGCTGGAGAACTCCACCCCCAGAAAGGCAGGTTAACACGCAGACAGGGCACCTCCTCGCTGGTTGTGCTCAGCTACTAGGGGCCATTGACGTTCGCAAGCTGTTGATCAGGCTAAACTGCCCCCGTGAACCTTGGCGCACTTATGTTTTTGCTTTTTCTTTGAAGTGATGGAAAATGACTCTTGGTGAAGAGAATATTATCCTGCCGGATACGTTATCCTTTGAATATTTCAGCCTTCCAACATGTTAATCTTACGATAGTGTACTTTCAAGAATAAAATATCTCTTCTCTCTCTCTCTTTTAAAAACAGTATGCAAGCATTGAGAAAAATGGTGAATTTTTCATGTCTCCCAATGATTTTGTCACTCGCTATTTGAACATTTTTGGAGAAAGCCAGCCTAATCCAAAGATTGTGGAACTTTTAAGCGGTGTGGTGGATCAAACCAAAGATGGGTAGGTTTATTTCTTATTATCTCATTTAATATTTTTTTGTTTGAAACAGCTTTCTGTTGCTTTACAGATTAGGAAGTCTGCATACACTTCCCATCTCTTAAGAGCATTTGTCTCCACCTATTACAAGTAATACATTATTTTAGAAATAATAACTTTAATATTTCCTTCCGCATTTGTGTCACAGATGGGAATTTCGCATGTGTGTGTGTGTTTTTTTTATATTGTTTAAAGCACTATTTATAGTTTCCTGGGACTGTTGTAGTTGGTAAGTGGTATGAAGATATCCCAGAGTGTTTGTATTTATGTTGATATTTTTCAAAGGAACTGTAAAATGGTGAGTAAATATAAAACATAGCTCTAAGAATATAACTTTTCTCTAATATTTCCCTCTGCTCCAATAACTTCTTAAGTCTGACATGTGATTCAATGCTACTAGTAACGGACTGAGTAATCTGATTCCATATCCCCATGAAAAGCGTGCTAAACAAGCTGGCAAAGAAAGACCGAACCGTCTAAAATTCAGTAGGACACTTGGCAAAGTGCCTTGGGATTGTTTTTCCTGCCAGCTCCTCGGTTTACATTTTAAACAGGATTCTTGCCTAAGCTGTCTAAGATTGCAGTCGGCTTTTATCACAAAGTGCAGAAGTTTGGACTCCGAACCCTTACTGATAGGAACCCCAGCGTCCCCTCATCGCCAAATAAAACCTGCAGGAGCCAGCCTCTCTGTGTAAACTGTGGTGGGCCTCCCAGCCTTCACTCTTGCTGCTTGCCAGCACCTACCTCTTTGACAGAGTACAGTTACCTGCCATTCTGGGGTAGCTTTTTTAGCTCTGTGTCTTTATCTGTCACTAGCCTGATTTTCCCACATGCATCGGTTTGAGATACAGCCAACGTGAAATCTCTTGATGTACCGTGAATGCTCTCTGTTCTTACCAGCACAAACCTTTTCTTATTGATCTATCGGTTGTCCCATCACTCATGGGAATCACCTGTTCTAAAATGAAGGTCTTGCAAGGTGGCACGGAGTGGGGTGGACATCGGCAGTTACACTTGCTGTTGTATCCCGGAGGATGGCTCCGTTATATGCCTTCTCTCTCTGACCCAGTAGCAGTTATTGGGGCTACTTCAGTGTTCTATCTCCACCCCAAGGTGAGGTCATTGCTCGGTGGTACAGGGAGAGGCTGAAATATATTTCATACTAGTCTATGAAACCAAAAGCTAGATAGGACTTAGATTTAATGTAGCAAACTTTTTTTTTTTTTTGGCAGGGGGTGGTGATTTGGTTGCCTTCATACCTTCTGTGTGAATAATTCAGACAAAGGGTGACCAGCTTATGCAACATAAATTATCTGACTCAGTGATTAAGATCTTTTTCTTCTCCTTACTTGATAGTTTAACATTTTTTTAGTAACACAAAAAGTGGAAGAATGCAATGAACCACCCAATACATGCCTTTCATCTGGATTGACTGATTGTTAACAGTTTTCCGCCTTTGTCCTCTGCTTTTACATTCATAATTTCTGCACACAAACGTGCACACGCATACTTCCCTTTTTTGGCTGGACTATTAAGTTGTAAATTGCAGCCATCATGAGACTCGAGCATTTATCTTCTAAAACTTAAGAACATTCTCCTGCACAACCACCACACTGTGATCATACCTAGGAGAATTAATAATCATGCCAAATAACATTTGATATGCAGTCCATTTTCAAATATGCCAGATCTCTCTGTCCACCTCCTCTCTCAAATGCCTCATTTCCTTTTTCTAAAATCCAGATCCACTTAAAGTTTTTATATGACATTTAGTTGTTCTCTCTCTCTCTTTTTTGTTATTCCCACTAGAGGATTTTTCCATCTATTTTTTTTTTTTTTGCTGTTGACAGAATGGAAGGGAGGGATGAGGAGAGAGAAACATCACTGTGAGAGAGATACATCGATTGTTTGCCTCCTTATCGGGGCTCAGAATGTATGTGTTCCTGACAGGGAATCAAACCCCTGACTCTTCGGTGTGTGGTCCAGTCCTCTACCATTGAACCATACTGGCCAGGGCTGTATTAATCTAAAACAGATCCTTGCCTCTAAATGTTTTTTTCATGACATTAACTTTTAAAATCCTGGCCCATTGATTTTTATGAAGGTCCCACATGCTGGACTTGTCTGGTTCTTTCTTCACACCTGCCTGGTAAACTTTGGGGTACAGATTAGGACAGACTCTACTCCCTGCTGTATCTTCTCAGGAGGCATACTGTCACAACATTGGTGATTCTAAGTTTGATCATTTGTTGATGGTGGTATCCACTAGGCATTTCTATCATCTGGGGCCGTTTTTGTTTTGTAATTAGTATGTAGAATACTTTGAGAATGTGCTGATAGTTTCAGCATCCATGACCATCCTTTTCTGAATCACTTATTACACTGGGGTTTGAAAAATGGTGATTAAAAAAAAATAAAAATCCCATCTTTATTGTTTGCCATTCTCTGGTAAAGAAAAGCTTTCTTACCCCATTACCTTTTCTTTCTCTCTTCACTTTTTATATCAGTACAAATTCATGGATTTGTTTATTTTTAATGCAATGTATTATAATCTATTGCTGTTATTCCCTTAGCTGCTAAAATTGTCCCAGTATGGTCGGTGGGTGTCCCTTTGGGCTGGCCCCTTTTCCCTTGGGTTCTGAGTGCTCTTTGCTTTTGGCCAATAAGATGCTCTAGGCCCACCGTGGGTTCTTCCTCCCTCAGACCTGGAAATCGCTATTTTCTCTACGAAGCCCTGATTCTTTCTAAAGCGGAGTGGTGCGTAGAGGCAGAAATGGAGCTCGGGCTTATTGTTACCAGGGTGTTACTGCATCTCTTCCTTTTCAGTGGGAAGAGCTGGGAAATACACTTTAAACAAGTCAAAAGTTCATAGTGACATTTCCTATTTAAACTTAGCATAGTAGGATTTTTCTGTCTTTCATTTTCTATTTCTCTCTTTCGGTGAGAATTTTGGTTTCTAATTAATGTATTTATGGGCATTAATTTTATGTAATTGTAATACCTTCTAATGTACTTTGCCTTCTTTTCCATCCTCTTCCCTCATTCAATTTTTCTGTTTCTTTTTACATCTATACCTTCAGAAGATGTAGCCTTAGATTCATTAGATGTAACAACGTGACATACATTTTACCTATAGAATGTAACATAACGTAATAAAAATAACATTTTTCCAAGAGCTTATAAGCATCTGAAATATCGGCTTTGTTTTCCTGGTTTCGCAGATAAGGTAGCTGAGGAGCTCAGCGATCCGGGCAGTTTTCTGCCAAAAGGTGTCCAGGCTTATCTGACTGCAAAGACCTTGACCTTTCCAATGTTCCCAGCGGCCTCTTCCTTCATAATCTCACAACCCTCTTTAACCTGACATTTCCTTTCAGGTTCCGTGTTATCTTAAATCTCAGGGTTTCACTGTGACTCAGACCATCTCCGATGGCGGCCTCAATTTGTTGCCCACGGCTAACTTTCTTCTCCCAGTTGCAAAAACAGTTTCAAAGGGAAATACAAAACAACCGCCCGTAATCTTATCTTGACACAGATATTTGGAACATTTTAGTATCTTCCATGGTTTGTTAACGTGCATCAGTGTTTTTCATAATTTGAATCCACATTAATTGTGACTCTCTTTTGTAATGTCTTAGACTGTGTCAGTTAATTTTTATATTTCCGTATGCTGCTCATATGAGCAGTGCTAAATAGCTTCAGCATTTTCTATCAAATTAATGTGCACTGCTTTATGAAATTCTGCCCTTACTGAGTTATTTCAATTTCTAGTTTTCTGAAATAGATAATATTGGAGTGAATATTCCACGCCTCTCCCCCCTTCCCCTAGCCCCTTCATTTAACTACTTCCTTAGGAAGAAATTGGAAGAGAAAGATTCCTGGGTGTAAGGATAAAACTGTTTTATAGCTCACTATATATATTATAAGTCTTGCCCAGGGGACTAAGCAAATTGAAGAGCTTATCCAAGTTGGTTAAGCTTACTGAGGTAGTCGGGCCATGTTCGAGGCTAGGCCTGCCCAAGGCCCATTCAGGCGTTCATGTACCATTTTCCCTAACTCTGCCCCTGACCCACTATGCCTCAGTGTTCATTTCACAGGTGGGGATAACCACACATCTGTTCGCAGTGGAAAAACTGCAGTGCCTTCCTTTCCCGTTTGGAAGCACGGCCTTTGTCAAGTTCACAAGTCTCAAATCATCGTCCCTAACCAACCGCTGTTCCTTGAGTCACTGTGACTGCAGAGATTGGCGTGATGTGACCACAAGCCAGGGACACCTGAAGCTCATAGGGGCAAGAAAGGATTCTCCCCTGAAGCGTCTCCCTTTGTGGGGATGGTTACCCTGCTGGCACCTTGATTTCAGACTTCTGCTCCCCAGAATTGTTGACAGGATGAATTTCTGGTTTGTGAAGCCACCACATTTGTGGCACTGTGTTGTAGTAACCCTAGGAAATGAATACAGTGGTACCTCGAGATACGAGTGCCCTAACACAAGATTTTTGAGATACGAGCCGTCGAGCGAGCGATTTTTGCTTTGAAAATCGAGCAACATTTGAGATAGGAGTAATCGCGGGGATTGGCCGGCTGCACACGACCTACCAGTTTACCGCAACTCGAGCGTCTCATAGTTTCCCACGCCTCAAGGTTATGGAATGAATTAAACTCGTATCTCGAGGTACCACTGTACTCGCACATAGCTATTTTCTCTGGGTGATGAGAAGGCCCGTGGTTGCAAAGAATTTATTGGGGACAAATACCAACCAGCCTGATTCCCGCCCAAACAGCTTTCTTCCTAGTGGTGTGGTAGCTTTTGGCTAGGTCTGGGCAGAGACACCTGCATTCTGTGGCACAACGTCTCCCGTGAGAGCACGGCCCCTCCTGAGAGCTTCACCCATGTGTGGGGTTGGCTGAACTCTAGCGTGGGAGGTAAACACGTGTGCACTGCATGGACTTCCAGGAAAGGGGTCCTGTTTATCTGGGGCGCTCTTGGTTCTAATTTCAGGTTTCATGCGGTTGGGACTTGGTCAGCCTTGCATGCTGTGCGCTTCTTCCAGAGTGCTCCGGCCTGTCCTCAGCAGCTGCTCGAGAACCTCCTCTCTGTGCCTGCTCTGGGCTGGGGGTCGAGGAGCACTGGTCAGTGGGAGCACCATGGCGTCCCCTTGGACCTCCTTATTTCCTGGAGCAGACAGCTGTTCATCTGAGAACCTCGAAGAAACGTGAATGGAGGTTGTGATAAGTGCTGTGAAGGAGAGACGTGGTGGGAGAGACAGTTCAAGGGGCTGCGTGCTGGCCGGGAGGTCAGGAACGACTTCCCGAGGCTGAGTGACATTTGAACTATAGGAGTTCAGGGGGTGACCTCAGAAGACTGAGCATTGCAGATGGGGAGGGGCAATTTCCAAGGCCCTGGTTGCCTTCAGAAATGCACAGGCTGGCGTGGCCCCCGCGTGGAAGCCACAGGACACGGTGGTGGGAGAACAAGACTGGGCAGGACCGTGCGGGAACTTGTATATCATATGAAGGAGGTGATGTCTCTGAGCCAGCGGTTCTCAACCTGTGGGTCGCGACCCCTTTGGGGGTCGAACGACCTTTTCACGAGTCGCCTAAGACCATCGGAAAATGCAGATATTTACATCACGATGCATAACAGTAGCAAAATTTCATGGTTGGGGGTCACCACCACATGAGGAACTGTATGCAAGGGTCACGGCCTTAGGAAGGTTGAGATCCACTGCTCTAAGCGGTCGAGAGCCTTCAGAGCAGAATTTGAGTTGGGATTGGCACGATTTGCCTTTGCTGCAGCACTCTCTGTTAATGTTCTTTGATTTCACTGGTCCTCGCCCCTCCCTCCCTTCTAATGGCCTGTTGTGTGTCGATTTCCCCGAATTCCACTGTTTTAATAGATTGAATGATGGCTGTGCTCATTTTGTGAAGGAACTTGAGGGAAATGAGAGGAACTTTTGAGTGCCCAGGCTTGGAAACCTTTTGTTTGGTGGGGTTCCCTGGCCAGGGGGGCTTGTCACAGCATCCTGGGGGAGGAAGAGGAGGAGAAGAGAGAGGATCTCTAAAGCCTTGTCAGGCCCTCTGATCTTAGCCGAAGAGTGTGGATTCTCTGTTCAATGTTGGATTTGTTTGTGTGGTTTTGATGTCTTTTAAATGTAGTTATCCAAATGTCTTTGTTTAAAATAGGAATGAAACTTTCTTTGTTTAGCATCTAAGTGTAATTTTTCACACAGCTACCTCCTAAGAGGAAGGTAAGAATAAAGGTTGTGAGTATGTCCCTTTGTTCAAGCAAACTCGTTTCTATTTGTGGTTTGTTTTTGGTATTAACTGAGGCTTATTAGAGAGGTCTTGGAAAGATGAAATGGGGCCTGAATAATCCGGAGGGGCTGGATGCCTGGCCTCCGGGCTCAGGGTGCTCACTGCCTGCCACAGGCCCAGTTCCTGTGTGTGTGGAGTGGGCACTGGATGGCTCCGGCGTCTACCCGGCGTGCTAGGATCACGTACAAATTGGCCACAAAAACGTTCTCTCTCTCAACTATTATGCATGGAGCAAAAGGCCTGTTTCTATCTTTGCACTCCACGATGAAGCAAAAGTTGGATTTTCTCTGCAAAAGGGGATGTCAGGAATTCTGGTCCCTCTCTCCCTCTTTCCGTTCCTCCCTTTTTCCCTTCTTCCCTCCTTCTGTCCCTCCCTTCCTTCTAATACAGCGATTCTCAACGGGTCGAACAACCCTTTCACAGGGGTCGCCTAAGACCATCGGAAAATGCAGATATTTACATAACGATGCATAACAGTAGCAAAATTTCGTGGTTGGGGGTCACCACCACATGAGGAACTGTATGCAAGGATCGAGGCCTTAGGAAGGTTGAGAACCACTGTTCTAATATCTTACCTGAGGATATTTTTCCATTGATTTTTTTAGAGACAGTGGGAGAGGGAAAGACAGAGAGAAATATTGATGTGAGAGAACCACATCGATTAGTTGCCTCCTGAACACTCCTGACCAGGTTACCCGGCTGGGGTGGTGTTGGGGAAGGCAGGGGAGCCTGCAGCCAAGGTACGTGCCCTTGACTGGAATTGAACCTGTGACTCTTCAGTCCACAGGTCCATAGTCCGACACTTTATTCACTGAGCCAAACTGGCTAGGGCAGGAATTCTGTTTTTTTAATGACAAGCTGACATGTCCATCTTAATTACCTTGTCAGCACCCATTTTGTTGAATCAGAATGGTAGTAATGGAGTCAGCATGCACAAGTAATTTCTTTCTATTCCCAGTATAGAGACTCAGACCTGGGACAAATCCCATTTTAAGGCAGGAGGAATAAAGGCGTCAAAGAAGACAAGATAGATGAAAAAGAAATCTAGGGTTTCAACGTGTATGGCTGTATCAATAAAGTGTGTTGTCTGCCTTTTCCAGGTTTGCTATTTATCCTTCTGAGGGAAAAAAACAACAACAACACACGGCCTTTTAAATACTTCACAAGGTGGAGGATCATATAATGTTGATGATGATAAAATCATCTTTATGTACCTGTTTGCACTTTGGGAGGCCGCGGCGATGAAATCCAGGCCTGGCCGCATGCTGAGAGCTAATGAGGTTTACAGCAGCAGTGCTTAAAGAGTATTAGGGGAATGTATTGAAACATCAGCAGTGCACAGTCTGAAGTACGCATCCCCTGTCCAATACCGTCCAGAATCCACACGAGGAGTTCTTTCACGCTGCTGACAAGGCACATTTTCTGCACTTCTAGGGTGGACACAGATTTCGGATAAACACATGACATTCATAAACTGTAGAATTAAGCAAAGGCATCTCTTTATTTTATTTTATTTTTTTCTAAAAAAGAACTCGATCATAATCACCAGCAGTCACCTGCAAAGCTTAAATTTTCTTCTTAGTCATCAGACTCCCAAATTAATCTCCCCAAACAAAAAGCCTCATTAGCAGCTCTCATTGAATCAGTGTTATTTTTTTTTCTTTTCTTTCTCTCAAGGTGTCTGATTAACCCCCTTTCTTTTTGCATTACTCACTTTGTGTTAATATTTGATGTCTGAAATCATAGGGGGGGCGGGGTTGCGTGCAATGTGGTGGCTAGACGCTGTCTGCAAGGAGTAAATTAAAAAGAATCCTTAAAAAGGTTTGTATTGTGTCGCTGGAATATTAGATAACCTTTCGGGATGTCAGGTGCCTGGGTTTATTTTTCTCTTTAATTCCAGCAAGGGTTGATTAATGACGAGGTGCTGATTTCACTTCTCATTCATATGTAGGACAGCCCTCCTCCTCCTCCCGCTCCTGCTTCTGCATGCAAGCCAGGTCCTTTTGAGAGAGTTTTGCTGTCAAGGGAAGGTGAGAAATGGGGCCCTAGCCGGAGGGGAGGAAGGTGAAGGAAGGGTCCTTTAAAGGTGGCTAGATGAATGTTATATATGCTGATGGGGCTGACTCTGTAGAAGAGAAAAGGAAGTACTGCCAGTGTATTGTCTGTGAGGGGGTGGCCTCCTGTGAGAAAACAGAGAGGTCATACAAAAAAGCCGTTCTCAAAGTGTGGGGAGTAGCACCCGGGAGTTTCTGAGACCTTTTCCGGGGAGTCCTGAGATCAAAACAGTTTATGATAATGTTAAGTTGTGATCTGCCTTTGTCACTGTGCGTTCTTGAAAGGACGATCCTAAAAGCACTGGTGGGTAAAACTGCTGGTGCCTGAACATCAACCACGCAGTGCCAGGAAGCCAGTCTGAGCATCACTATATTCACCTCCAGCACACATTCACAGTGACCGTGGTCATGACAGTGAAGATGCTGATTCCGCTTCAGAATGTTTCTAAAGAAGCAGTAAAAATCATAGATTTTAGAATTCTCGAGTACACGTCATTTTAGAATTCTCACTGTCCTGTGACCGTTGTCTGAGGAAGTGAACTTGAACAGTTGTTTTGCGTTCCTAGCTGAGTTAGTCATTTTCCATATCACGGAACATCCTTTTTATTTGAAAGAATTAACATTTGGATGTGACAGCTTCCCAATACTTAAAGACTTTTTTTGATATGATTAATGATGATATTAATGATTTGATTTTTTAATATAGTGTGATGAAACCTGCCAACATTTGGAAGATCTACATAACTTAGGGAAAAACATATTTTCCAACTGACGAGACATGGTGTTATGCATGGGGTAAAAAGTCTATTCAGAGTGCAGGCTAGACGCATGGATTTTAATAGAACGGGATGGGAAAGGTTCACTGGCACAGTTTCAGATTCCACATTGCAACGGATCTTGAAGAAACTACCACTTTGGGGGATTTGGTGTTGGGTTATAGAATAGTACCCACAGTGGTCTGAAACGGTCATGGAAGTACACTGTCTCACTATGGTCTGTGGAAGGCTGAGCTCCTCTGTATCTTTCATCCAACCCAACATGTTACAGCAGATTGGATGCAGCTGCCTTCCATGAAGTCAGACATTTGAGAGATTTGTAAAGACATAAAACTGCTTTTTTCCCCCTCATTACATGCATTAGAAAATAGTTATTTTTTCTTTAAAAAAATATTTCTGTTGATTTTAGAGAGAGAAAGAGAGAGGAAGGGAGAGAGAAAGAAAAACAGCAGTTTGTTGTCTCACTTATTCACGCATTCATTGGTTGATTCTTATGTGTGCCCTGACCAGGGAGCAAGCCCTCTTCCTTAGCATATGGGGATAATGCTCCAACCACCTGAGTTACCTGACCGGGGTGAAAAGAGTTATTTTCAAACAAGTATGTTACTTATATTGCCATATAAAAGGTTTGTTCACTTTTTTTAATGAATTAATAAATACTTTTTAAATTTATCAGCTCTAAGTTCTTATATATGATAGCTATGGCCCACATAAATAAAAGCTCTTAGGGATCCTCAGTAATTCATAAAGCATGTAAAGGGGCCCTGAAACCCAAAAGTTTGAGAAATGCACCCTGACAGTTGCTCAGTGGTTAGAGCGTTGGCCTGTTGACCCAAGGGTTGTGGGTTCGATGCCTGACCCCCAGTCACATTTTGTTTGGGGGAGGCATTCAGTCCATGTGACTCTCTCACATCGATGGATGTTTCTCTCTCCTTACCTGCTCCCTTCCACTCTGTCTGAAAAGCAAAATATCCTCAAGTGAGGATTAACAAAAAACACAACAAGAAAAAAACCTGAAAAAGTTTGAGACATGCTGAGCTAGAAAAGTGGAAGAGCAGCCCTAGCCATTTGGCTCAGTGGCTAGAGTGTTGTCCTGTGGACTGAAAGGTTCCAGGTTTGATTTCAGTCAAGGGCACATCCCCGGGTTTGAGGCTTGATATCTAGTAGGGGGCGTGCAGGAGGCCGCTGATCAATGATTCTCTCTCATCATTGATGTTTATATCTCACTTTCCTTCTCAGAAATCAATAAAAAAATAGATTAAAAAGAAAAGTGGAAGCACGTTGAAGTATAAGGTAGAGATGTAGTAGTGGGATTTAGAGGAAGTTTTCTTATGATTTCCTTGGTTTTTCTATGGAAAATAGATGAGAGGGAGGATGCGGGTTGAGGTGTTGGCAGTTTGAGGAGAGAGAAGAATATACCAACTAGTCATTTAGAAGTGGGAGAGTAAATAGGCAGAGGAGTGGACTTGGTTGCTGGGGAGGACCCACTTGAGGGCTCAATCCAGGGTTTGTGGTCATGACATTTTAGGGCAGCTGTGAGCTTTCCAGCCAGTTCATCTGCTTAGCTCCTGGAAGTGCTTCATGTAACCAATGAAAATAATCCCATGTGGGAGAAGTGTGCCGGTGGGGATAGTCGGGGGGAAGGTAGGTGATTGTAATGATTAACTATAGATTTAATCCTGATAAGGGGCAAAGAGGGGACCTTGGAGTGGGAGGCAGTGAGAAGGTGGGAAGCTTATTGAATTGTAGGTTCCAGAGCGGTTGAAGATTGTTGAAGTTGGGGTATAAGAGGAGTGAGCCGGAAGACTAGAAGATCGTGGCCAAAATGTGAGATGCAAGAATTTGAAAATAAGGAGATATTGCAGTTATTTGGTAATGGCAAAAGTCTAGAGCAGTGGTTCTCAACCTCCCTAATGCTGCGACCCTTTAATACAGTTCCTCATGTGGTGGTGACCCCCAACCATAACATTATTTTTGTTGCTACTTCATAACTGTAATTTTGCTACTGTTATGAACTGTAATGTAAATATCTGATATGCAGGATGTATTTTTGTTGTTACAAATTGAACATAATTAAAGCATAGTGCTTAATCACAAAAACAATATGTAATTATATATTGTGCAATATTTCTTTCTAATTACAAATTAATGAAATTTTGTCTTGAATTGTGGTGTAGTATGGGTAACAGTCTTCATATGACGACAGTAAACTACATTGCTTCACTTTGCTACACCAAGGAGCGGTCTGTTGATTCCTAAGACCATGGGAAATATGTGTTTTCTGATGGTCTTAGGCCACCCCTGTGAAAGGGTCATTCGACCCCCAAAGGGGTCGCGACCCACAGGTTGAGAACCACTGGTCTAAAGTCTAACCATGGGAGTGGGTGACTGAAAAGGGGTGGAGAAAAGATCATTGGAAGAGAGGAATTCAAGTAATTGGAAGGCTGAGATGTTTGAAGGATTGATATATTGAAGGATAGGTGTACTGAAAATATTAAGAATTAAGATAGTAGTAGGACTGGAGAGTGTCAGCTAGCTAGGAATTGAAACATAGTGGGGATATAAATCACGAGTTCTTAGGGGACAGAAACAAAGAGGGGTGCTGAGTGAGAGAGGCAGATGATGTGAGTATTTAAACTGAGGTGAAGACAGAAGGGTTGGGGGGTGCTCTGAAAGAGGCAATGAGAAGGAAGGAAGGGCCTGCTCTGCTCAAACCTGGTGCCACCAGGCCTGCAGAGGAAAGTCCCTCTCTGCTTAAAAGGGGGCTGCAGGGGAAGCATTGTCCTCAAGGAAAAGCAGGGACTGGTTAGAGCAGGAATGTGGAGGGTTATGTAGAGGATTCCTCTGAAAGGGATTTCCTTCAGCAAACGGGTTAAGCATGGGATTTTGCTTATCGGGATTTATGAAAGGTCGAGGGCACAGTGGAAGGGGTTCTGCAGGATGGTGACAGAATAGGGGAAGTGCAGAGCCCCGTGGGGACTAGGTGCGGGTGATAAAGGGTAGCCAGGGGATCTTGGGTTGCTAGTCAAGTCAGCATGCCCAGGATAAAGGACAGAAAGGGCTTAGTCCTGGTGGGCTTCAGATTGTGTGGACTGGGAGATGAGGGTCTGCAGAGAGGCAAGGAAGACTGGGGAGGGGCAATTGTGTTCCTTGAAGAACTTGTACATAAAAATATTCTGTGGAATTGGAGTTCTGCTGATGTTTTCTTCCTAGATGATTAGACTAAAGGATGAAGGAAGCAAATAGTTACTGACCACATAGAAGATTCCAGATCTGGTGCTAACGATTGCCACCCATTTTTTTAAATTTAATCCTCATAAATCCTTAAGGTAGGTACTTTCACCTGTCACTGCCAGAGGGAGGTAGAGAGTTTAAACAACTTGCTCCAAGTTGTATAGCTAGTGACCTAGAATTTGGACCTACTTTTAAAAAATGTTTGTGCCCAATCTGCTCTACCATGAGCTTTCTGTGTAGAGAGAAGAATATTAAATATAGAGCTTTGGCTCAGCCAGTGTGGCTCTGTGGTTGAGCATTGAACTGTGAACCAGGAGGTCACAGTTTGATTCCTAATCAGTCAGCGAATCATTGATTGTCATTATTGATGTTTCTCTCTTTCCCTCTCCCTTCTTCTCCGAAATCAATAAAGATATATATTTAAAACATAGATCTTTGCATGAGAAATTTGCATCTGTCTTTGCTTACAAGTTGTGATGCACTTTGCAAGTTTCTTAGCCTCTAAGACTAATTATTTGGCCACTGTGAAAGTACTACCCCAACTCATCACACCCACAGACTTAGGAAAAACTGTTGCCATATTCCTCACAAATATTTTAAACCTAGGATTCGTTTGGGGGGTGCTTTCCCTTTTAATATTCTTAGACTTAACCTTGAGAGGTACCATTGCACACATATTCTCAGAATACTTAATCATTACTGGCCCAACCCTTCTGTATTATTCCAGGCCAAGTGTCAAAGACACGGGTTGTGGCTGTTGCTTAAATTAAAAGTCCTGTGTTAAGCTGTGAGGTCTTCCTAAAGTGAAACGTGAGGAGAGTTAGTGCCTATTACTTCCCCACTGATTGTGGCATAATTGTCAGTGAGTCACTTCCTACAAAATAGAGTGAGAACCTCAGATCAAATTTAATGAAGGTTTTTAACTTTCACAGATATTGTAGAATAACTTAGTAGCTGAAATAAAAGATGTAGGGTAAGGTAACATGGTTTTGTGTTACAAATTGAGAGAGCCTTAGTATTGGAAAAACCTAGGCTAATTTCATATTATTAATTCATTTTGTAGTAGGCACTTAGACATGAGCAGAGCAAGGACGATGGACCAGGTACAGAAGGTTACCAGGGCGGAAAGCTTCAGGTGCCTGGCATCAGGCAAAACTACTCCTCTAGCATCTCACCTATCATGTGGTTTGGAACCCCTGACCTTTCATTTCGCTGGTCATGCTGTTGGGACCCTTCCCTGGCCTTTCCTCCCCCGGCATGTTGCTAGTTATGTGTGGGAACAAACAAGGAGGCCAGAGAATAGCCCTTAAGCCTTAAGCTCCCAGGACAAAGAGGTTCTGGCCCATAGCTATGCCGTAGCAGACATCTGGACCAGCTGCATGGACTAATGACCCCCTCCTCCAGCTGCCACCCATCAGCAGAGACCATGACCCTGGAAGGACATGCCCGGAAAGCTGATGCCTATTCTGCTGGGATCCCCTGAAGACCAGGACTGAGCACTGCTTGCTATGGAGCACACCAGCACCTTTCCCAGCCCCATCCCCCCAGGCCCTTCCTTGCCTCTTTCTTTCTCCCCAGGGGCCCTTCTTTTGCCTCTGTAATGTTTCCTGAGCCCATTTTTTCTACCATTGATGTCTTCTACCTGTGTGACTTTCTCAGTAAGATTTCTCTTATAGTTTGAGTCTTGCCTCTGAATTCTTTCCTAATCATCACTGGCCCAACCCTTGGTGCTGTTCTTGCCATCAACAATTTAACAGGTATTTAGTGGCACATAATTCTGTAGCAAATAGACAATGTACACCAGTAGATCGGTATGATAGGGAGGCAGCTATCTACCAAAGGAAAGGAGGGTTTTTAGAAACCACCATCTGGCAACTATCTGTGCTTCTTACTTTAGGGCTGTCATTGCTTTTGGGTCTTTTCAACTGGCTAGTGGGGGGAAAAGTGTTCAGTTCATACTGGTATATCGATTTCAAAGTTTATTTGCAAAATTAAATTCAAAATATTTTTCATTATTACTTATATCTTTATTCTTTCATTGAAAGTCTTGGTTATCAGCAGCATTTACATACTTACATATATACAAGATATAGGATATATTTAAAATAACACCAGTATTGCTACTAACAGTTAATTAGTGAATGATGTTTAAGATGTCTTTTCAGCTCTATTTGTGCTTAGAATGTATCCCACTAAATATATACAGTGAAAAGACTGTGTTCTAAGGTTATCTATCTATCTATCTATCTATCTATCTATCAAAGCCTAATTGGAACATTCAACCAATAACTAATGACTCCCACTGACCACCAGGGGACAGATGCTCAATGCACAGGCATGGAAACATGAAACAGACTGATAAATCTCAGAGGGAAGGGGGTAGAGAAGAGGGCGGGAAGAGATTAACCAAAGATCTTACATGCATATACTAGAGGCCCGGTGCATGGATTTGTGCACTGGTGCGTCCCTTGGCCTGGCCTGTGCGGGTCAGGCCAAAACCAGCTTGGTGCACAGATTCCTGCACTGGTGGGGTCCCTCGGCCTGGCCTGCAGGGATTGGGCCAAAATTGGCTCTCCAACATCCCTGAGGGGTCCTGGATTGCAAGAGGGAGGCTCTCGAGTGATGCACTCTGGAATCAGGCTCCCTCCTCTCTGGTTCTTGGTGTGTCACCCAAGTATTGCAGCTGCCAAATAACCGAAGCTCAGCAGCTTCTGCATTGAGCATCTGCCTCCTGGTGGTCAGTGCGCATTATAGCTACCAGTCAGACGGTTGAAAGGTCAGATTGTCACTTAGGCTTTTTTATATATAGATTATGTTATGTTATATTTTCCTATGAAAGAGTATATGTATATGCATATGTGCATATGTATTAGGGATCTCAATATAGTGACAGAGGGTAGGGAAAGGGAGGGAGAGGTATAGAAATTGGCTCATGAGATTATGGAGAAAAGTCAGTGTTACAGTTCAGTCTGAATTCAAGAGCCTGAGAACCAGGGGAATCGATGGTGTAAGTCCTATTCCGAGGGGCTTTGCACTTCTCTTCCCCTAAGACAGTCACCTCCTTAAGGTCTGTTCTGATGACATCTCAGGTAGGCTTTCCCTAAACACACTGTTGTAAATTGAACTCCAACACTCACCCTTTTACTATAGTGTTTCTCATAGTGAGTTTCTTGTAACAAAGACCTTAATGTTTGATTGTTGTCTCCCCCTGAACCTTCTCACACACACTTTACTGGAAGCTTCGGGAAGGTAGGGATTGTGCCTCTTTTGTTTGCTGAGTCTGCAGGTCCTCGAACAGTGTGGCTGGCACATAGCTGCACCCCATCAGTGCTTTTGAATGAATTTGAATGGATGCATGCATATCGTGCCATGAGTGTATGAGGTATCAAGATGATCCGAGGATGGGACTCTCAGGCTGTCTTCCTGTTCCACATTGAAATGCAGCCTGTTCAGGTCCCTCGTAGTCATTCCCCACCGCCACCCCTCAGGAACAGTAACATTTGACACAGTAACATTTGACAGAGAGCCTTGCAAGTCTTGTAGCTTAATTTGTTTTTGCAAAAATATAAAGTACTCCTACCACTTTCTAACTTTGTTCTTTACTATTGCTATTCTGTGTTGTAATTGCCTGCTTTAAAAAAAGCTTGGTGTTGTATGAGATCCTTAGAAACAGTGCTTGCTAATGGGTGCAGAGATTGTGTGGAATAGGTTTGGAAACCATAGTTGGATCAATTGGGACAGAAATTTTTTTCTTTCCTTACCTGTTTTTCCTCATTTATATAGGTACTTCCAGGCAGTAAAATAAAATTTACCCAGGTAGACCAGGCTCAGACAGTTATAATAAATAGTTTTCGTTATTTTCACAAGAATCCACATTCATGGGTGGCCTGTGTTAATAGGTGAACTCATTGTTCATGATTATTACTATTGTGAAACATAGTTAAATATGAAAAGTTTATGTTTTTTTTTCTTTACTAGATCTTGGCAAGTGCTTAGACAAGCAGATTTTGCTCATGTAGTTAATTTTTAATTAATCTGTATTGGGAATAGGGATGGAAATAGCATTCTGTTTATTTTGAATTTGGGGTAAAAGCCAGAAAGATGACTTAATCAGAATAGTGTAAGCAGAAATCACTGTTTATTTCAGTTCTCATTAATAATATTTCTTGAGTTACTAGGCTACTTTTCCAAGTAATGATAGTTTTACAATTTAGTTTTGAAGTTTTATTTGAAATCCTACAGCGTCTTAATAATCATTCAGAACACAAATTGTGATGAAGACGTCAGAGAAATAACTGAATTCATATTAATTCCAATATATCTTGAAAACATTTTCCTTAAAATTTATTGTTGGTATCAATTTGTTCCTCATGCTCAACCTCATTTCAGAGCAGAGTGCTGAAACCAAAGTGGAATATACATTTCCTGTCACATAATTTTTTCTTTGCTAACCACATCTCCACCCCTGCACCGAACATGGTGATTGAGGTTCCATTCACCTTTGCAAACAGCTGTGTGAATAATTGTGGATCAGCAGGAGGTAAGAACATATACCACTGCCCAAGGCTAAGCCACTCCCTTTCCTGTGGCCATTTCTTCCTCACTTGGGATTAGGAAACAGATGTTGGAAGAAGAAAAAGATCCCAGTTCATCGCCGTAATTGTAGTATCTGGGATCTCAGTCCCCGTTACCAAGAACTCATTTATTCTGGGTAGAGATTTCTCTTTTAGTTATTCGTAAGTTGACTATGGAGAGTTTGGGGGTTGCCTCCTGAACCTTAATGAGTTCTTCTGTCCCTGTTACCCACCTCCACCCCACCCCCACTTCTAGGATTTTGGAGCCTGCCTTTCTCCTGTAGAGGGAAAGGTGAGAAAATGTATTGGAGGTAGCTTTGCCTTTTGATGATTCATTTTGTTTTTGTGTGTGTCCTTTAACAAGGAAAAGTTAGAGGCCCTTTGTAATGCAGATGATAGAGCACAAGTTGCAGTGGCTTAGAGGCCGAGCATTTAGCTTTACATGGAATTATGATGTGTCTCAGGAAAATTACGATTTCAGGGTTTAAAAGTGGTGATGTCCTTTGGAAAGGAAGAGCTCTTAGGGCTGAGACTGTTTGTAAAGCAAGCACATGGTTTTTGCTAGACACAGATGCTTGTTCGGGGTGGCATGGGATGAGGGGCTGATGGAAATTATTGGGAATGGCTGCTACTCCTAACGCTGGCATTGCTCCAGAACAGCCTGTGTAAACCATATATTACCATGTCTCAACTGGAGGACACTCCATTACATTTTTAGTATTTAAGATACTTTAAGTAATGCACAGTGTATCCTGTGCCTTCTCTGTATCACTATGTGATGTTGGTTTTTAAATGCCTTAGTCAACAAATTTATTGTTACTGAACTCCAGTGCCTCTCCCACCCTCAGGAAGGAGGGTGAAACAGCCTTTGGTTGAGATGAAATTGATGAAAATATTTTACAACCTTGGATAAATTTTAAAAACCTGACCTTCCTATGCTTATCTTGACTATTATGACCCTGTTGATGAGAATTGTTACCCCTGAAACTAGGTCTGAGTTCTCTTTTGGTAACAGAAATGTCTGCAAATTCAGTTTGGAATCAACACGTGGGCACTTTTTTTTTTTAGTCTTTTCTTTTTCATGGTCTTAAATACAGAAAAGCATAATCAATTTTAAGCTTCTTATAAATGATGGAGCACTTGTTTATATGGGTAAAATGACTCTATCTAAGTAGTGTATTGAAGTTCATGTTAATGTTTGCTATTTAATGACAGCTAATGATATTCAATGAAGGGTTATGCTAAACCGGAGAGAAAATGTGTTACCCCGGCAACTGCGGCAGGCAGACTTGGAGA
>PVJN01021913.1:0-34062 GCA_004026805.1 Lasiurus borealis
GGCGGGGGTGAAGAAAAAAAAGATGAGTAGGGGGAGGGGGTGATGAAAAAGGAAGTGGAGGAGGTGGAAATAAGAAGGATCAAGTCGGAGGAAAAAGAAAAAGGAAAGTTGTTTTAAGAAGCAGGGAAGGCGAAGAACCAGGTGTAGAGCAGGAGGAGAAGATAAAAGAGGAGGAGAACAAGGAGGAGAAGGAGGAGGAGGAAGAGAAGGAGGAGAAGGAAGGGGAGGGGAGGGGCAGGAAGAGAGGGAAGAAGAGAAGAGGGAGAGGGAGGAGGGAGAGAGGGAGGGAGGGAGGAAGGGAGGGGGGGGAGATGAAAAGAGGAAAGGGAGGGCAAGAAGAAGAATTATTTCACATTTCTTTACTAATAAGGAAACTGATAAAGAAAAACTGCCCATTTTTTTTTGTTTGTTTGTTTTCTAATATTCACTCACTCATTTATTCTATTAATTCAAGTATAACCAGTTCTATAGTCTGTGGGACCTCCTGCTGAGGAACACGGAGCTGGCTCTGCGCATCTCAGATAAACGGCATGTTTGTTTTTGGAGAGGATAGCCAGCCCGTGAAAGAGACTTTCAAGACTCACTCAACTTTCAACAGTTTCTGCTGATCTGCAGTGTTTTCCTAGTGCAGTGGTCGGCAAACTGCGGCTCCAGAGCCATGCTTTGCCACTCTGTTGACTCATGAGTTTGCAAACCACTGACCTAGACTCTCGCTTCCAATAATTACAGACTGTTGCTGTTCCTGGTGATGAAGCTTCTATCCCAGTGGTTGGCAAACTCATGAGTCAACTGAGCAGTGAACTGCGGCTCTCGAGCCGCATGCAGTTTGCCAACCACTGTCTTAGTGATTTTAGGATCCCGTGCAGCAAAATGCTGAGATTTTGCCATATAAGAAATTTCCTCTCTTATTTGTACTCTAAGGTAGAGATTTGGGAAGATAAAATATGCTGGATAAATTGGAAATTTGTAGAGTCAAAGATGTTGGAACAATGAATTTAATAGTAAAAAATACTTACTTTTGAAGAGAACAAAATAGAGAAAATAATAGATTGGGTGAAAGAATCACCAAATGATAAACCATCATTCATAAATGAATTAGAAATGAGGAATAAATATAGAAAAATATTTTTCCAAAATCAGACATTATAAAAGAAATCAGTTACACTGATTGGAATATATAGTTTGTTCTGGTCTACACAATAATTGTGAGTAATACATATTAGAAATAATATTAATACAGTGGTACCTCGAGATACGAGCGCCCTAACATACGAGATTTTTTGAGATATGAACCCTGAGCGAGCGATTTTTGCTTTGAAATACGAGCAACATTTGAGATAGGAATCATCACGCAGATCGGCCGGCTGCACATGACCCACCAGTTTACCAAGACTCCAGTGTCTCATAGTTTCCCACACCTCAAGGTTACGGAATGAATTAAACTTGTATCTCGAGGTACCACTGTATTATATTTGCAAATTTACATGTGAATCGTTTGGGTATATACATGTGCATAGTAATTTAAATAGGAAATACCATGAACTCTAATGTAAGGGAGCAGAAGTAATTTATAGCTTTGGGGCTGGGGGGGAGTAGACCCAGGAGGAGCTGGATACTCTGATGAAAGAATCTCGCAGGGGCCTGGTTGGTGCGGCTCAGTAGTTGAGCGTGAACCAGGAGGTCACTGATCCTTTCCTGGTCAGGACATAAGCCCAGGTGGCAGGTGTGACCCCTAGTAGGGGGGGTGCAGGAGGCAGTGCCATATTTGTTATGTTTTGTTATGGCAGCCTATTCATGAGAGCAGTCAAGATGGTAGGGTTTGAGACTGTTTGGCTCAGTGGATGGAGCGTTGGCCTGCGGACTGAAAGGTCCCAGGTTCGATTCCGGTTGGGGGCATGTACCTTGCTTGCCGGCACATCTCCACTGTGGGGCATGCAGGAGGCAGCTGATCAATGTCTCTCTCTCATCAATGTTTCTGACTTTCTATCTCTCTCCCTCCCTTTCTGTAAAAAATCAATAAAATATATTTAAAAAAAGAATAAGAAAAGAAAAACAAAAGATATTTCTTTCTTTCTTTTTTAAATATATTTTATTGATTCTTTACAGAGAGGAAAGGAGCGGGATAGAAAGTCAGAAACATCAATGAGAGAAAGACATCGATCGGCTGCCTCCTGTAGGCCCTGCACTGGAGATCTGCCCACAAGCAAGGTACACGCCCCTGACAGGAATCGAACCTGGGACCCTTCAGTCCGCAGGCCGACGCTCTATCCACTGAGCCAAACCGGTCTTGGTAAAAGATATGTCTTGGTGTGAGAATATCTGGTTGTTACCAGATGATAGAGAAGAAGCAGAGCTCTCAACATCTCAATGTATTCTGTTCTGTAGTCACTTTACTCACCAGAAATAATACCCGTGATTAATATTTATGACATAAATAAATCATTGATACATTAGACAAGAGAAAAAATAACACAGCTGCTTTAAATATGCTTAAATCTCTATAACCAGGTGAATCACACTCCAGCCTACAAAGGATTTTTGTAGACAAGATCAAAGTTCCATCATTAATAAACCAAGAAATATGGGGGACATGACTGGTGGCCATGGTATTTTAAAGTAGAAGGAGTAGCCTGTGGAATGACAGATGAATAAATTTGATGTAGATTCCAAGGAACGCGCAGGAATATTTATAGCCTGTGTCTGAAGAGTGGGCTCCATAGTCAGATGTGCATTTGATCTGACTTCATGATTTCATAGTTACGTGTCCTTGTGAAAATTAGCCATGCTTTCTAAACTTTGTTAACCTCATAGGCAAAATGGGTGTAATAACAGTTTCTCCACAGTGAGGTTGTTCATAAGAACGGATGTTGGTCAGATGTAATTAGCACTTTAAATATAATTTTAATAATATCAATATATAAAATGTTTATGAACACTAGGAAAAAAAGCAAAGCGGAACTTAAAGTTAGTATGAGAACTCTAAGAATAAGTGATTTCTAAATTGAGCTCATGTCTATTCTTAAAAAAAAAATATATATATATATATATATATATATATATATATATTTGTATTGATTTCAGAGAGGACAGGAGAGGTAGAGAGAGATAGAAGCATTACATCAGTGATGAGAGAGAATTACTGGTCAGTTGCCCTGTGCATGCCCCCTCTTGGGGATCGAGCCTGGAACCTGTGCATGTGCCCTTGACCAGAATAGAACCCTGGACCCTTCAGTTCACAGGCTGATGCTCTATCCACTGAGCAAACCCAGCTACAGCTCTCATGTCTATTTTTTGAAAGACTTCCTCAATTGGTAAATTAAAACAAGACCATATACCTAACGCATCTTAATTTCACCAAGACATTCAACGGGTCCTTTTGTAGCAGAGAACTAGAGGGGAAATCAAAGTTAGTTAGATGGGAGTTAGAGTCTTTGTAAGTGACCAAATAGTGTCACCAGCAGTGATAACAAGACTCCTCATGGACTGGCTATTTCCCAGGATATGATGAAGAGAAATGTGCTTTGATCATGTTCTGGGTGGTATTTTGATCAGCAACTTGAACTTGGGGAGAAAGGCCATGCTAATCAAACTAGAAGATGATTAAAGGTTAGGAACTGTGGCTAATCTGGTAAGAAAGAATTGAGATTTTAATATAGACCCAAAATAAAAAGAGAACAACATAAAATGCAAATTGTTATGCCAGTAATATGGATTATGGTATTTAGATTAAAAAACAACAACAACAAATCATATAATGGAAAGACAGAGTCTCTTAAGCCGAGCATGAAAAAGAAAATGTTTGAGGGTTTTGGTGAACTACAAACTTGTATGACCTAACAGTATTATGTGATTCTAAAATAACTTATGCAGCCAGAGATCACATGAATGAAATCATAACATTTCATGACATTTTGTCACCAAGTCCTTATTTCAATAAGCCCTTTGGTAACTGATAGACTAGAACACTTAGTTCCATGCCTTGCATAGAATAGGCATGCAATACACATTAATCTTCTCTTGTTTACCTGTAGGACAGTCAAAGATAAATTTGCATGGGTTCAGAGGAGTAATTCTTAACTACAGTGGTACCTCGAGATATGAGTTTAATTCGTTCCATCACCTTGAGGCGTGGGAAACTATGAGACGCTCCAGTCGAGGTAAACTGGTGGGTCTTGTGCAGCCGGCCTATCTGCGCAATTACTCGTATCTCAAATGTTCCTCGTATTTCAGGACAAATCGCTCGCTTGACAGCTCATATCTCAAAAATCTCATATGTTAGAGCACTCGTATCTCGAGGTACCACTGTAGTGAGTTGCCACACTAGCACAGGGAAGAAACAGCCTGGTTTAACAGAGTAACATGGTTTCTAATTGTGATACTTGCAGGAAGATGATGCAGCCTTTTCCCACGGGACTCGGCACTTTGCTGGGGTAGCTGAGAGCTGTCAGGCTCGTGTCATTTTCAGGAGGATATGGATTAAAAATGGTCAGCACTGTCCTTCCAGGAGTCACTCCTGGGACAGTGTCGCTAAGGCTAGGAAGGGACACATTTTATATAACACACGTACATTAGAAAAAAGTTGTTCATTGATTTCAGGGAGGACGGGAGAGGGAGAGAGAGAAATATCAGTGATGAGGGAAACTCATTGATTGGCTACCTCCTTCACACCCTGCATTGGGGATCCAGTGCTCACAGCCTGGGCATGTGCCCCGGCTGGGAATTGAGCTATGACCTCCTTCTGACTCATGGACCAGGGTTCAACAGCTGTGCCATATCGGCCGGGCCTCATGGACATTGTCTACATGTTTGGATGGTCTGACATGGATGTAAGTAATTGTCCTCCAGAGTGGCCGAGGCAAGAGGCAGCTCACAGCCATCAAAGGTTGGGCAGGTGTGGTTACCCTCTCAGACCAGAGCAGCTAGGAGAAGAGTCTGATTGGCTCAGACCTCTGGTGCTGGCTACTTGATCACGCTGTTCCTGAAGGTGAAACAGACATAGATAGGAAGACTACCAAATTCTTCCAGGAAATTAACAAACGATTCCTAGGTGAAGTGAACAAAAGTCAAATCCGAATCCTAAGAACAGCGAGGACCAGCCCCTCAATCAATTTCTAGATTAGAATCAGTTTTCAGACCCAGAACTCTGGAATGGAAAAGGAGGCCAGGTCTCAAGAAAAGACTCCTGTACCCTTCCCAAAAATTTATACACGGTTCATCTTTCTCTCAGCACTCCCCAAAGAGACCTGCAGCTTTTAATCTATTTTTAATCCCTGTCCTCCTGAAAATTACACGAACCTGACAGCTTCGACCAGGTTAGCTGTTTGCTGGCGGGAAAGGAAGGAATCCGATTTATGCTTTAGTTTCACTCAAAATGACCGGAAGCGATGAGGAATAGACCATCCCTGGGTGTCCTCTGGAGGTTCTGATGGAGCAGGGCCTGGGTAGGGCCTAGGGATTTGCATTTCCAACCAATTTCCAAGGGAAGGCGAACGCTGCCGAGCCGAGAACTCCACCGTGAAGAGCACTGTCTGTTCAATATTTGGGGGCAGCACAGTCACAACCCACATGAAAGAAATTATCCTTTTCAGCCCGGGTCCACTTCCGCTCCTCAGCTGGGACCCAGGCTGTGGTCTCAATAACAGGGCCGGTGCTCACACAGGCCTTTCCGCTCGGAACGGGAGCGCCCTGAAGTATGTGGGTGGCATCTGGCAGCTCACAAGTGGACTGAACTGTTTGAATAGACCTTGGGGTTAAACGGGCCGCCCGCTTACCGCGTGGAGGGCACCACCTCCCCCCGGGAAAGCCTCATTCCCCAGATTGGAATGCCACCGGCGGCTGTACTGCTCATTCTCTGTGCAGCTTCACCAGCCACTCCTGACCGCAGGGATGCATGTTGAGGTCCAAATTGCCATCCGCAGGCTTTTCTGGGGCGCAGGAAACCCTCCTGGCACTCAGGGAGTGGAGGGAAATATATGTGCTGCTGGGGTTCCGAGTTAGCATCAGCCTGGTGTTTGGGTTTGTAAAATGGTGATTTATATAACTTGCTCAGGGAAAAATAAATAAAGGTGAAATACAGTGGTACCTCGAGATACGAGTGCCCTCACATAGGAGATTTTTGAGATACGAGCCGTCGAGCGAGCGATTTTTGCTTTGAAATATGAGCAACAGTTGAGATAGGAGTCATCTCACGCATCGGCCGGCTGCACACGACCCACCAGTTTACCGCGACTCAAGCATCTCATAGTTTCCCATGCCTTAAGGTTACAGAACGAATTAAACGCGTATCTCGAGGTACCGCTGTATATTTAACATCTGTTGTAAGCCAGGGCCTGTGAGACACCCGGGGGTACTTGATTGGATCAGGATCATCCCGGAGTTCCTCATGTGTGCCCATAGCATCACTTCCCGAATTTATATTCAAGATTCACATCTAGGTGGACAGCAAAGCTTGGGCATCATAGTTTTGACGCTCTTTTGGAAATGCCTGTTAAATTATAGGAATCTTAACATCTGATGGACTTACGCATTCAAAATTTAAATGTTTCATCCTGTCAGACTCTTGTCATCGGTCCCTTTCATAGACTCCTGTTAGAAGACTAGTAGTCCTGGGCACAAATCCGTGCACCGGTAGCTCTAGGCAGGGCCTGGCTGCTCCACGCCCACTGCCCAGATGTGCTCCATGGCCCAGAGGCCCATCCACAGCTGGGCGCGAAACGCTTGCCTCGTCACCATGGCAATGAAGCAAGCATTCTGACGGGCTGCTCACGCTGCCCGCTCTCAGCGGCCAGCCCCCTGGGACTGGGGGACTCTGGCGGGGCTGAGAGGACTGGGCGCCGCCATCTTGTGGCTATGGGCGCCGCCATCTTTGTGATGGAGTGATGGTTAATTTGCATATTTGGGATGATGCTACGTGATGATGTAATAAAAGCTTGTGTCTAAATATATCTATGGACAACATAGTGAATGGGACTGCTTGTATTTCTGAGTTATTCCTACCTGTTGCTGCCGACTGCATTGGTTTCCACAGAGTCCGCTGGCAATGTACAGTGGTACCTCGAGATACGAGTGCCCTAACATACGAGATTTTTGAGATACGAGCTGTCGAGCGAGCAATTTTTGCTTTGAAATATGAGCAACATTTGAGATAGGAATAATCGCCCAGATCGGCGGCTGCACAGAACACACCAGTTTACCTCGAATCGAGCGTCTCGTAGTTTCTCACGCCTCAGGTTACAGAACGAATTAAACTCGTATCTCAAGGTACCACTGTATGTTCCAATTTCATAGTCCCAGTTTCCATCCCTGACTTACTGAGTCAGGGTCTCTGGATGGGAGGGCCTAGGGTACTGCATGGGATTTTAGCTCCTGTCTTGATTCATTAACCACTGCTCTGTAAGACAATGCTATCGTTGTGTTATGAAAGAACCCATCTGGTGAAGAGAAATTAGAAAAGGAAGCATTTCCAAAGTGTTGATTTGAGGGTGTGAGTGAGGGTTACATTTTGAGAAACTTGAACTCCATGTCCTGGTATCCAGTCATCTCTTTTAGAAGAAGAGAACAAAAACAATTTATTTTTTTTTATGTGTTTGTGGAGCTTGGGGGGTTATTTTTCAAATTCAGGCGAGGTGAGTTAATGCGGAGCTGCTTTGAAAACAATCAAAGAGCATGAATGTGATTCAGTTTTATTTCCATTTTCTAAAGGTAAGCACTCTTCAACCTTGCTGGTTAATTTTCAGGTGCTCGGCAATGAACGATAACGTTTCTGGAAAAATTAAAATTCTGCTTTCTCAACATCGCCAGGCATAACAAAACAAGACAGCCTTGGAGTCCTCTCCCTCACACAATTCTAGCCGGTGGAACCTTCCGGAGCCCTTTTCTGGGGCAGATTTGGTACATTTATCACGTTTCATAAATACATGATGTCTGCTCCTTCAAATTCAGGACGGTCTCCACTGTGTTCCCGTCAACAGTTCCCTGATATCGAGTCAAACAGCTGCCAAAATATGAGAAGACGATTTGTGGGTCAGACCTTGCTCAGGGCATACCTAGACCAACTCCATATTTTTTAAAAATATATTTTAGTGATTTTTTACAGAGAGAAAGGGAGAGGGATAAAGAGTTAGAAACATCGATGAGGAGAGACATTGATCAGCCGCCTCCTGCACGCCCCCTACTGGGGATGTGCCTGCCACCAGTATACATGCCCTTGACCAGAATTGAACCTGGGACCCCTCTGTCCGTAGAGCGACGCTCTATCCACTGAGCCAAACCAGTTTCGGCAATCCAATTCCATATTTTTACATTATTCAAAAGAAACATCCTTCCCCTCGAATTTATGTCCGATCGCAGTGGCATTCCATGAAACATTTTGTAGATGGCTCCCCCTCCCCACCTGTAGAAAATCAAAACCATACTGATGCTTTAAAAGCACAACACACAATCTTGCCTAATCCATGAAAATACATGGAGACGTCTGCCGGTGGTTAGTGCACGGTTAGGAAGATAGGGTGTGCACCCAACAATAATCTGCCTGATCTTCATGCTAACCAAAGTAGCCCACTAAGCGTGAACGTTTTAAATGAGCAATTGTTTGTTACTTACTTGAGAGGTGCTAGTCTCCTGAGAATGGTATTGAAACCGTTTGTCAGGTTCGATCCTAGAGGAAATTCCCTGTTCTGTTATTTAAAATGTCTTTTAAAGCCAAAACCAGTGTGGCTCAGTGGATAGAGCATCAGCCTACAGACTGAAAGATCCCAGGTTCAATTCCGGTCAAGGGCATGTATCTTCGTTGCGGGCATGTTCCCGGTAGGGGGGCATGTAGGAGGCAGCTTATCAATGTCTCTCTCTCATTGAAGTTTCTCACTCTCTATCTCTCTCCCTTCCTCTCTGTAAAAAAAAAAATCAATAAAATATATTTTAAAAAATAAAAATAAATAAAATAAAATGTCTCTTAAAGACAGTTTAGCCTTACGATTGAACATCAAACTAAAAAGTCCATAGATAACAGATCCGATAGAGCATTAAAACTATATCCATGGAAGTGTGTGCATATGTGTAAAACAGCAAGATGTCTATTACTTTGACATTAAAATGTCATTAGGCAGACATCAGTGACAAGTGACACAAAGCAAGACTCATGGGTTAGTTGCCTTCTAAATGGGTTGCAAGATGTTGAGAAGCTACTGGTCTCATTCTGTGTAGATTCTTTGTCTTTTCCAATTTCTTTTCCTTTCCAGTTCCCTTCCTCCCCTTGACCTCGCTGACAAACGCCTTCCTGTCCCTTCAGAATCGGCTATTAGCTGATAAAAAATAAATAAAGTCTCTATATCCCTGGATTAAGCAAAATTTTATGCAAGATTAATGGTAGTTCTTGTCACCAAATGTCACATCTGACAGGTCCCAGGGCTGGCTCTCGGGATGTAATGAGCACCATGTTCCACTCCTTCAGGGTAATTCATCACGCACCCTATTTTTTAAAAATTAGAGACTGCCCTGATTGTGTTACCGCGGCTTGGGGTGGTGGGGTGAGCCATGTATTCCGTAAGATGGCCAATGTTGGAGAGATAGAAATAGAGAGTGTTTTCTACCACCCAGGCGCCCAAAGATAAAGAGGACACACCTGTGTCTGTGCCGTGGGATGTTCTGTCCAACAGAGGAGCAACCGGAAAGCATCTCATACATGTCAGTGCCAATTTCATGCCAGTGCCAAGCAGGCCTGCTTCGTCCAGGGCAGAATGCACCTGCAGGGACCTCGCAGGCAGGGGCTTTTCAGCCCTTCCTGTGCGTGCATGTGTGTGTGTGTATTTGTGTAGGTGTGTGTGTGTATGCATGTGTGTAGGTGTGTGTATGTGTGTATATGTGTGTGGAGGGGTGTGTGTGTGTATGTATGTATGTATGTGCGTGTGTATATGTGTGTGTGTATGTATGCATGTGCTGTATCTCTGTACATTATCCCAAGTGGAAAGAAGAAATACTTCCTTTTCCCACACTGTGGACTCATAAATCAGCCGGGTCCTGGTAGCAGGGGAGACAAAACCATTGTTTCTTCAGAGCGAACAGGAGCGGGCGGTTTTGTACAGAAACCTTTCTTGGGGTGATTGTCAGTCCTGGCAGGTTCACGGCAGCAGCCGCGGAAAGAGCAGACAAGGAGAGGGGTTGGCCGACAATCCTGAACCTCAGGCCACAGTCAGATCAATGATTCTGCATGATAACTACATGGCTCTTAAGTCGTTCCGATAAGAAATTGTTTCTTTTTGTAATATGTTTTTTATTGATTTTTTACAGAGAGGAAAGGAGAGGGATAGAGAGTTAGAAACATCGATGAGAGAGAGACATTTATCAGCTGCCTCCTGCACGCCCCACAGTGGAGATGTGCCCGCAAGCAAGCTACATGCCCTTGACTGGAATCGAACCTGGGACCTTTCAGTCCGCAGGCCGACACTCTATCCACAGAGCCACACCTGTTTCAGCAAGAATTTGTTTCTGATTAGGAGTTTGCTCACTTGTTCTGTAAGAGTCATGTAGGTGAACATGTAGTTATTGTGAACCAGGCTCTCTGTTACTGCTAAGCATCAGCACACACACATCTGCCCTGCAGAGACCAGACCACCTTTTCCGCAGGCTGTGTGCTCTCTGACCCCTGTGTTTGAAAAATCCCCCACCTCAGGTGTCACCTTCTCTCCGCCCCAATATGGTATCACACTAAGTTATCTTCTTCACAGGACTTCACATTTAAAATTAGTTGAGCCAAAATCAGTTTGGCTCAGTGGATAGAGTGTCTGCCTGTGGACTGAAAGGTCCCAGGTTCAATTCCAGTGAAGGGCATGTACCTTAGTTGTGGGCACATCCCCAGTAGGGGTTGGACAAGAGGCAGCTGATCGATGTTTCTGACTCTATTTCTCTCGCTTCCTCTCTGTGAAAAATCAATGACATATATTTAAAAAAATAAAACAAAATAAAATTAGTTGACATTATCTTATTTATATACTTATTCACTTCTAATATCTGTTTCTGTTACCAGGAGTATAATATATATGAGATCAATGTACATAGATGAATATGAGCAGGTGTTCAAAACTATTTTGAATAAGTGAATGGATGAATCAATGAAGTGAGGTTGAACTTTAGGATCACAGTATTGAATTTAGTTCACTATATTAGCTCATTCAGTATAACAATAATAAAAAGAAACTTGTTTGCATATTTTTAAAGTTAAAATCTCATTTACATTAAGATTCTTTAAGAAGCAAGTGACAATCAGGTTTTCTGTGAACATTTTCACTCACTAGAAGAGAACAAATCTGGGATTTACCGTTTTCCCAGCAATAACAAGTTAAAACAAACCATGACCACGATGAGAAGTCCCCTAATTCTAAAGAACACACTCCATATTAGTTACTGTTTTTTACATTCCCAGCTGTTTCTCACAACCCAGTAAGGGAGGGCTTATCACTCATTATTCCTCCAATGTAGAGTTGATTTGGTTGAAGTTTAGGGGTTGTATGTAACTCAAATAAACCGGTAATAAGCCAAGATTTAATGAGTTGATTCACAATCAGTCACCTCTTTCCCACTGCAGTTTTCTTTCTCTTTCAAAATATTATTTAAAGAAAAATGATTTTTAAAGATTGAGGAAGGGACCTGGATAGAGAGATAGAAACATCAATGAGAGAGAAACATCAACTGGTTGCCTCCTGCATGCCGAGGGGATCAAACCCGCAACCCAGGCATGCATCCTGACTGGGAATCGAACCGGGGACCTCTTGGTTTACGGGCTTATGTGCAACCACGGAGGCACATAAATAAGCCAGGGCTGGGGCTGGGCCCACCTCAGTTTTCTGAAAGCTGTCATTTCCATTGGGTAACGCACCTCTGCTCTGCTCACCCTCTTCTTCAGAATCAAGGAAATAAGTTGTGGCTTACTGGAGTCTCATCTCAGAGATTTCTTGCCAAGGGAAAGGCGATATGGCTGGGATGAAATGTGGATCCCCTCCTACCTACTCATTAATTGTGTGTTAGTGCGAGGGAAGATGATGTCTGTCTATACATGCTCCACGTTTGACTTCTAGGAACAATTGAACTTCACAATGTACGTGTTTGCTCTAATAGTAATAACAACTAAAAACAATAAAAAGCAACTAAAAAAATGTACCCAGACATTGATTGAAACCATTTTATCTTCTGAATCGTTACCATCCACCATGAAATGGTGAGACACAGATTGTTTATTCGTTGAAATGTCTGGATTCATTGAATGAGCTTAAAAGGAACAATATCGGTATTAATATCCATCAGGAGCTGTGGGCGTTATTTGTATATGAAGGGATCTCCTAGAACAGTGGTTCTCAACCTGTGGGTCACGACCCCTTTGGGGATCAAAGGACCCTTTCATAGGGGTCGCCTAAGACCATCAGAAAACACCTATTTCCCATGGTCTTAGGAACCAACAGACCTCTCCTCAGTGCAGCAAAGTGTAGCCATATAGTTTACTGTTGTCATAGGAAGACTGTTGCCCATGCTACACCACGATTCAAGACAACATTTCATTTATTTGTCATTAGAAATAAATATTTCACAATATATAATTACATATTGTTTTGTGATTAAACCCTATGATTTAATGATGTTCCATTTGTAACAACGAAAATACATCTTGCCTATCAGATATATTTACATTACAGATCATAACAGTAGCAAGATAACAGTTATGAAGTAGCAATGGAAATAATTTTATGGTTGGGGGTCACCACCCCATGAGGAGCTGTCTTAAAGGGTCGTGGCCTTAGGAAGGTTGAGAACCGCTGTCCTAGAAAATAGATCTTGGTGACAAAGTCTCTTTTCCTGGATGAGCGAGGATCGCCAGGGCATGGTGAGTGACACACTCCCCAGCGATCTTCTCTGGATCCAGCCCTGTGGGCCCTGGTGCCTGACCTGTGCCTTCCAGGTGGACTGGAGAATTAGCATTTGGAACACAAACTGCTCTCTCTCCCCTGTGGTCCTCACGAAGCCGCTGGAGGTGAGGTAGACTCATTGATCTCTGTCCCCAGCGAGCGGTTGGTTTATTTCCTTCCCCCGCTATCAGGGAGGCTGAAATTACAGAAAAGCGCAGCTCATCACCACCCTCATCACCAGGTAGAGAGAAGAGTTCACTCTGCAAGCTATTAAGGAGCCGCTTTTTCATTTATATTTGTCACGGGGACAATTATCACACGAACTGTTTCCTTTCCTGGCTGCGGGATTCAACAGACTGACAGGCCAGGAATCAATGTATGACGGAGAGCTGGTGACATCCATCATCTCCCCGGAGGAAGACTGGAGAGCAGTCTCACCTGCCTCCCGCACTGCCCACAGGTTGCCTGCCTGTGTGCCTGCGACTTCTCCTTCTGCGATTTTATTGCTGCTTTTAAAGTCCTTCTCCCCAATTATGAGAAACCCTCCTTCCTCAGACCGGAAACTGCTCTCCTCTACACAATCTAGGTCACCAGAGCCATCTTGCTGGTATATTTTAGAGCAAATTGTGTCATGAATTTCAGCCTGAGATTCAAAAGTACTGTGTGAACAGCAAACTCCTCGGTGCAGTGTGCTTTTAAGAAAAAGTTAAAGGTTGCTGGGAGATCCATTGGTGTTGGGCATGACAAAGTGAATGAGTCTCTGGCATTCGTTATTGTTAGATACGGATAGGTTTGCAAGCTCTTATTTTATAGAAATAGTCTCAAGTGAAACAGAAATAGTTCCACAAGAATTGGATATCATAAACGTAAGAGGTAAACTAGTAAAATATACCTTGCATAGGTATATCGGATGGAGAGATGAGATAGCTTTTGTTTTTGAGCTTAGAATAAAACTTTATTTAGAAAAGCTGAAGTGATTGTATGTTAACTTGAACAGATAAGAGGCATAGCAATGATTTGAAAATTTGTTTTGAGAAATTGGATCTCATAATACATCCTCCATAGTTGGATTCCATTATCCATGTGTCTTTAGACTTGGAAAGAAAATGCAATTGATTTTATTCCCTCCTTTCCCATGTGTAGAGATACTTAGAATCTCTCAGGCAATTCCTTCTGGAACTTTCCACCTCCTCCCCTAAGCCAGTGGGTTCACCTTCACAGGCCCTGGGACTAGGATGAGAGATAAGATACATGACCCCCCCCCCACTGGGACTTCTATATGTTCCTAATATTTAGACAGAAGCTAATATATATCACTATGCACCTGCATATATTTGTATACTTAGAGACATATGTGATTATGCACATTAAAGTCATTTGAATAGAGTTCACTTCCGAGAAAAACAAAAATAAGATGCTCATTTACCACTGATTGTGATAAAGATGCAACCCACATGCTCCTTCAAAGCATCTGAAACTGCACAGCGTGTATCTGATGACAGCTACTGGGGTTGCAACCACAAGGCCCAGAGCACACTAATTTCATTAGAGTCCAGGTCTGTGTCAACCCCGGCAAACAGCAGTAGCCTGCCATAATTACTACTGATTTACCCAGTCAGATGAAAAAAGCTCCACAAATAAAATGTGTGCTGAACATGGTTCTCATCCTTATCTTCACATTAAATGTATCTGCACAGTCTTGAAGCATGTTGAGATATACTTGAATTGAAAAATATCCTGTTGCTTTTCTCTGGATAAACCGTGTGTGTGTGTGTGTGTGTGTGTGTGTGTGTGTGTGTGTGTGTGTGCAGGCACGTGCGTGCGCATGTATGTGTGTATAACATATATATTAAATAATTTCTCTCAATATTCCTCATTTTAAAAAACAAATACGTTTATAATACTATCTCCGCTTTCTCCCACTCTACACACTACACACACACATACTAACAACTCAAAATCCTTTAAGTACAGTATGATATGTACTTATGTTTTTGACTTACATTTTTTTTGGTTAATTTGTATGTAAAAACTAATGATAATTCCAATGTAAGTGCTTATTTATGAATATCAGTGCTTATATAAGATTGTTGTAAATATATCACATAAATTCACTCCCTACTCTAAGGAGAAAACCCAATTCATCTACTCCTATTTGAGTGACTTTGTCTGATCTCTTGTAAAATTGTTTCCCTTGACCGCCATGTGGCATTATGATGCTGAAATAAATTAAAACATGTCAGTAAACATGACTCATAACTTCTATCTTAAAATGGTGACCCGCTAGGCATATATGTATCAAGTCTTCAAAACTTCCACCCAACTGTACATGAAAATGCACATTAAACAACCAGTGTCAGCTAATGATATGAACGACATACACTGAGGAACAAAAAAGATCCAGAGACAGAGAAACATCTATTAGACAATCAAACATCAAAGGGAAGGAAGGGGAGGGTGGGAGTGAAGGTGAGAGATCAACCAAATAAAAGCCTCACCAATGGACACAGACACCAGGAGGGTGAGGGCATGAGTGGCAGAGGGTGGGGGCAATGGGGGAATAGGGACACATATGTAATAACTTAATCAATAAAGAAAAATAATAAAAAAAATGAAACCACCCTAAGTCATATGCTTTAAGCTTATTCCTCCTGTTGATTCCAATCACTCCATAAAAAAAATGAAACTTTAATGCAGTTAAATCTTTCAGTTAATCAGTAGTAATAACATTTGGTATGTATATTTACATGGCTGTTTCTTACATATATAAAATTGTTAGCCATACTTATATAAATAAATGTTTAAATACTGTTACTCTACTTAAAATAATTAGTACTTTAAATAATATATTATCCCATTTGACCCTGTAATCCCACTCTTAGGAATTTCTCCTAAGAAATCACAAACACCAATCAGAAAGGATTTATGCACCCTATGTTCATAGCAGCACAATTTACAATAGCTACAATTTGGAAACAGCCTAAGTGCCCATCAGCAGATGAGTGGATCAGAAAACTGTGGTCCATCTACACAATGGAATTCTATGCTGCCATTAAAAAGAAGGAATTCTTACCATTTGCAGCAACCTGGAGAGCCTTATGCTTAGTGAAATAAGCCAGTCAATGAGGGAGAAGCATCACATGATCTCACTCATTGGTGGATAATAAAGAACATTATAAACTAATGAACAAAAAGACAGACACAGGGGCAGTAAATCTTCAAACAGACTGTGAAATTACAGCAGGAAGATTAAAGTTAGGTGAGGTAGATAAGAGATCAATCAAAGGACTTATATGCATGCATATAAGCATAACCAATGAACATATACACTGGGGGGGTTAGGGTATGCCTGGGAGGGAGGGGGGCAATGGGGAGACATGTATAAAAAATTAATTTAAAAAAAGAAAATTAACCCACTTAGAAAACCTACTTCTTTAAGAACTAAAATTATCTTGTATTTGGAAATATTTTCTAACAGGGGGGATCTGGCATAGGTAGATCATTACAAAGCACAAAATGGAGTGAAATATTATTTTTTAAGCTAAGAGAGGACACAATAATTATGTATTGTTTATCAAATGGATGATTTAACTTAATAGTATGTTCCTAACTTTGCAAATAAGAAACCTTAGTCTATTTGACATGTACTAGTTAATTCAGTTAAAAATACTCGATATACTCTTTCCCATATCCTGTTATGCATGCATATATGGCTTATTTTCAGTCTTTGCCAAAACAAATATATAAAATATAACCTAATACACATTCCTAATTGTATTAGTGTGAATATATAATAAGGATATTTACCGTAAAAGTAGTTTTACTACAGAAAAGTATAAATGTATATTCTTTTGCAAAATATTGTCAAATCTTTGGATATAGTTCTCTTATTTTGAGTTTACTTGAGAAATGTATAAATGTATCCATTTAAAAAAATTTTTAAAAGTGCATATTAAACAACCAATGACAGCTGTCAGCTAATAATAGCCAAGATTGATTGAGTGTTAAGTATTTTGCTAAGTACTTACAAGATTTTCTGCTATAAAATTGGCTGTTCAATTAGAAAGAATGAAGAATAAATTGAAGTCCATCAGGGTTAGTTATTGACCTAAAGTCACATAGCAAAGACATGTAATTATAATCCTATCTAATAAAAGAGTAACATGCAAATTAACCATCACTCCACTACACCCACAGGCCATGCCCATCAGCCAATCAGGAGTGAGTATGCAAATTAACCTAACCAAGATGGCTCCAGACATGGAGCGAGCAGGAGGAAGGCTTGGGTGTCCCCGGTGATGGAAAAGCTGAGCTTTTCGCACACCCTGGTGGGCCCAGGCCTCCACTCAAGGCTACACAGTTTCCATTACAGAAGATAAATAAATCCCAACAAAAATGGCACCAGTCATGGAGTTGGAGAGAGCAGGAGGCTAGGGTTGCCTCTGGGATGAAGGAAGTCGAGCTTCTGCAGTCCTGGCCTGTCTTGGCTTCTGCTTAAGGCTACAAAGTTTCAATCATAGAGGATAAATAAGTCCCAGCAGAAATTACTGCCACCATGGAGCAAACAGGAGGTTTAGCTGTGCTCTAGGCTGCAAAGTTTCAATTGTAGAAGATAAATAAATCCCAGATCCCAGGACCTCCGCTTGGGTTGCCAGGAGGTGTGGTTGGCCTGCAAACCACTACAGGCTCCTCGCCTAAGCCATCCCATGCCTCAAGGGAACCCTCACCCTGAGGGTCCTCCTCATGCATCTGGATCCTGCCTCCAGCGCGTGAAGAAGTCACGCAGTGACATACAGCCCAAGCTGCATTGGAGATTTCTGGAAAAGCACAAGAGCGGATGGGAGTCCTGGAAGAAAGATGAGGTTCTGGGGAGAGACCTGTGTAACTGGAGACGGATCTGCTAAGAGGACGGTTTTTACATGTCAGGGGCAGGGCCAGGAGTCTCCTCGGCCTGCTCTGTCGGAGTTCGGTGAGTTTCTGTCTGTGGCGCTGGATGGGAGAACGTATCTCAGGAGAAACGGTTTGTCTCTGGAAGAAGAGCTGCTCCTGCAAACAGAAACATCTGGATGGATGCCGGGCAGGAAAGTACAGGGGAAGCAAACGAAAACCAGGGAAGGGAGCGAGCAGGTAGAGGAGGTGTTTTGGTAAAAGACGTGCACAAGTCAGTGCTGGGCCATGGTTTCTGACCCCCTGCCCTTGGCCGCCAGAACATAAACACAGAGGCTGCAGGAAGAGCCAATTAGTCGCCGCTGGCTTCTCCTCTAAAGAGGCAGGCCTGCCTGGGAAACGGAGCAGGGGGCCTGGCAAAGCGGGTTAAAGTCCCTGTGGCTTGGGGTCGAGTTTTCACTCCACCCCCGCTGGATTCAGGGGTGGCCGTCTCAGGAGCTTCTTCAAAGCATCCCTCAACCAGACAAATGCTTCAGGATTCTATCTCATAAGTAGATAAGTACAAAAACAAAAACAAAAACAAAAACAAAAAAACACTAACTGTCGTAGTTGTGGGTGTTCAAAGATGCCATTCTTTTTTTATATATATATTTTATTGATTTATTATAGAGAGGAAGGGAGAGGGATAGAGAGTTAGAAACATCAATGAGAGAGTGACAATGATCAGCTGCCTCCTGCACGCCCCCTACTGGGGATGTGCCCGAAACCAAGGTACATGCCCTCCTTGACCGGAATTGAACCTGGGACCCTTCAGTCCTCAGGCCGACACTCTATCCACTGAGCCACACCGGTTTCGGCCAAAGTGGCCATTCTTGTTTCTCAGAAAGTAAAAGTATCTCCTTGTGTCCCTTGGATTCAGTGCAGCCCACCCAGGGGCCAGTTCAGGACAACAGGACTAAAAAGAAACTTTGCTCATGGATTTGTATTTAAAATTTGTTTCACAATAAGTCATGATTTAAAATGTGTTATAATGACTTAAGATAAAATGATAGTTGCAGAGCAGTTCTTAAAAGCCTTCTCTTTATTGCCCAACCCGCAAAGCTCAAGGGTTGAGTGTAGACCCATGAACCAAATAAGTCATATTAGGATTCCCAGTCAGGGCACATGCCTGGGTTGTGGGCTAGAGATCACCAGTGTGGGGTGTGCAGGAGGCAGCTGATGAATGATTCTCTCTCCTCATTGATGTTTCTCTCTCTCTCTCCCTCTCCTTTCCTCTCTGAAATAAATACAAATGTATATTTTTAAAAGTCTTCTCTCTCTCTCTCTCTCTCTCTCTCTCTCTCTCTCTCTCTCTCTCTCTCTCTCTCTCTCTGTTTACCAGAAGCAGGGGCAAAAGCCGGAGAGAGATCTCTGGCCCTTCCCTCTTTCCAGGATGTTTTCCATCCTCATCCTCCCTGGACACGCAAAGCTCAAAGGAACTTCTCTCCAGCTGAGCTTTTGTGGAGAAGGAGGTCATTTGAAAATCCACAGAATTACAAGTTTTACCTTTGCTTCAGGGGAGAACTTACATCGTTATGATACAGGCAAGGGGAACTAAGCAGCTTCCCATAGTGCATTGGACTTGCTAAGCATTTCCTTTAACATCAAATGCGTGTCCTTTAAGCTGGATGCAACCTCCACGCCAGTATTTCATTCATTAAAAATCAAACCGAGCTGAGATCTATGCCGACCCCCAACATCAGAAATGAGACAGATGGAGGGAGGCCGTGCAGTATCTACCGCCGTCATTGCCCGAGTAGTGCTGACTTTTGTGTCTTTACACGCAGCCTGTATTCAGCAACATATTCACATGGGGTGGAAGTGCCAGAGAGGCTAATGGGTAAATAGATCGTTTCTCTAGATGAATATTATTAACAGGTATTGAACTTTAAGGATTTGAAGTGATAAGTGAATGAAATATTGCTAGGGATAGGGAAATAGACAATTCACAAATGTATGTATAGTTCAATAGACAGACTGTGGTAGAGCATATTGTAATGTTCATGGCCGAGAAATGTCAGGATGTCAGGATGTCATGATATGTGAGAATGCTCATTACACCCTAACCCTGCCCATTAACTTGCTGTGTGACCTTGGGCATCTTACTCCACCTACCTGTTTCTCAATATCCTCTGGTATAAAGATCATCATATACTTAACTCTTAAGACTGTTAGAAAGATTAAACTAGTATACACATGTAAAGAATGTAAATCAGTGTCTGGTAATGAGTAAGTGCCACAAAAGCATTAGTCATTAACATTATTGTTTTCATTCACTTAAAAAAAATAATAAAATTATGTATAAAATGCCTAAACTATAGAAGTGAATAGTGCACTTCCCCTAATTTTAGAAAATAAATGAAATTATATATTTATTCATTTATACTTAATATATATATTTTTTATTCAGAACAATATGTACATATATATTATAGCAATATTACATGTTAGGTTTTTACTCCACGCTGTCCCTTTAAATATTATTTTTGTCTACTTCACATTTTATTGGTTTTGTTTTGGAGCAAAGTTATTTATTTATCAGGACACACACACTAACTAGGTCATGCTAATCAAGTCTTGTTATTATAGAGTTTTGCTATCAAAAGCATAGTGATTCTGAAAGATCGGCAAAACAATTATTCTGTCTTTCTTTTAGGGATGCTCTTCCTTACTCTATGACCATTTGAGTGAAATTTGTCTGTCACAAGGGAAGTTTTTACCCTAATAATGGAAATGTTCAATGAACAGATTGCAACATTTAATTCATTGAAAACCTAATGTAAATCAGGTCCTAACTTTTTAAATCACATTCTCAAAATGTGCATCTGATTTTCAACATAAGTGTAAGACATATGGAAGATTAGCAGAAAATGAATAATTCTTTTAACTAGTTATATAAGCAATGAAATGTCAATAAATAATCAGGCTATAAAATTTTCTAATATTAGTGAGACAGACTGGCATTTCTGAGCAGCTGCTCTGTGTCAGAAACTTTAAGTTTCCTCTATCAACTCAATCTTCAGAAAATACACGTAAGCACAGCCGCTGCTCCATCTACAGATACGGAAACACACATTAGATTTAATGGTAGGTGTGAGATCTGGATTCAAACAACCTGGAGTTGGTTTTTTTAAATAACCACAATGTTATAATATAAACAACAAAATAAAACAAGCATTACATGTTACAGATCAAAGTTTAAAGATTAAATATAAAGTCTTTCATTTTTCTGTGTGGTATATAATATTTTGAACCTAACTTTGTCTTTTTATTTATTTACTGATTTCAGAGAGAGGGAGAGGAAGGGACAGAAACATCAATGAAGAGAGAGAATCATTGATTGGCTGCCACCTGCACGTGCCCCGCCCCCCCTTCCCCGGGGATTGAGCCTGCAGCCTGGGAATGTTATCTTTGACTGGCATCAAACCCGGGACTCTTCAGTGCACAGGCCAAAGCTCTATCCACGGAGCAGCACTAATGGGGAAAACCTGACTTTGTCTGAATAGCAAATAAGATTTTCCACTGAAAAGAGATTAGTTTCTTTTAACTTGTGTATTTAAAAATGAATGTAGAGCCAAGACTGGTTTGGCTCAGTGGATAGAGCATCGTCCTGCGGACTGAGGGGTCCCAGGTTCGATTCAGTCAAGGGCATGTACCTTGGTTGCGGGCACATCCCCAGTAGCGGGCATGCAGGAGGCAGCTGATCGATGTCTCTCTCTCACTGACCTTTCTAACTCTCTATCCCTCTCCCTTCCTCTCTGTAAAAAATCAATAAAATATATTTTTAAAAATGAATGTAGAAAAATAAGGTAACTTTTTCTGTATTGTAACAACATAGACAATGTAGTGTGTAAATTTAAAAAATATATATTTTCTGTGTTTTGATAACTATTACAATCATTTTGGAAGAATATAGATTAAAAAAATGATTGAGAAACTAGAGGTCTGGTGCACGAATTTGTGCACGGGTGGTGTCCAGGCTGCCATACCGTGATGGGGACCCACCAGGCTGGGCCTGCAGAGGGGAGGGGCTGTGAGTGGTTAGCCAACCATCCCCACCACCCATTGGGGTGTTAGGGACCCATCAGGGGCTGGGACAGCTGAGGAAGGGGGGGCAGGCAATCAGTGCTCAGATCAGGCTGGTTGGCTGCTGCAGGGGGCATCATAGCTACCAGTCATTCTTATCATTCTGCTTGTTCTGCCCTTCAGGTTGCTGGTCTTTTATATCTATAGCTAATTGGCTTACAATACATGGCACATGTTTAACGTGACCAATATGGCATGTTTTGACAACCATCCACACCCCTGGAAACGTCACACTGATCAAGATAATGAACCCATCCATCACTTCCTCCACAAGCCTTTTGATCCCATGCAAATCATGTATCGGCTCTCGTGATTACAAATCCATGCCCGTTCCCTAGACTTGGTGGCTGAGGGGGTGGGCTCTCCTGCCGAACATTCCATGGGAGCTCGAGGAGAATGCACGATAGTCTGCGGTTGCCGAATGAAGCCTAGAGATGTCAATTATGTCCAGTTGATTGATGGTGTTTTCAGTTCAATTATATCCTGACTGAGTTTCTGCCTGATGGATCTGCCCGTTTCTGATAGAGGTGCCGACGTCCTCAGCACTGACAGTGAATCCCGCTCCTCCTGCAGTCGCATTAGCGCTCGCCTCATAAAGTTGCCACTGTTATTAAGGACTGTTATGTCTACTTGGAGAATTGAGCTCTTTATCATCATGTAATTTCTCCTTTATCCCCGATGACTTTCCCGGGATTAGAGGGAGTCTGCTCTGCCTGAATTAACATAGCCGCTCCGGCTTTATTCCGCTCGGTGTTCGGAAAGTATATTTTTTCTCCTTTCCCTGACTTGTCATCCAGAGGTGTCATAGTTAAGCCGGGTTTCTTGCAGACAACATGGAGTCGGGTCATGCTTTTTCATTTCGCCTGACAAGCTCTGTCTTTTCATCGTCGCCTTTAGACCCCTGAGGTTCAAAGTGATGATGGACGTGGCGGGACCCATACCTACCCTAGGCATTACTGCTCTCTATTGGGTGCACTTGTTCTTTACAAAGATGTAACCCACGAAGATGGGTTGTGAATCTTCCTTTCTAGTCTAGTTCATGTGCTCAGTATCACGGGTTTTTTTTGTTGTTTTGTTTTGTTTTGTTTTGTTTTTTGGTGTGTGTGTGTGGAGTTTTTTGTTTTGTTTTTGTTGTTGTTGTTTTGTTTTCTAAAAATATATATTTTATTGATTTTCCACAGAGAAGAAGGGAGAGAGATAGAAAGCCAGAAACATTGATGAGAAAGAGACAATGATCAGCTGCCTCCTGCACATCCCATAGTGGAGATGTGCCCACAAGCAAGGTACATGCCCCCGGCCGGAATCGAACCTGGGACTTTTCAGTCCGCAGGCTGACGCTGCATCCACTGAGCCAAACTGGTCCTGGTTTTGTTTTGTTTTTAAGTACATTAAACTCAAAAGACTTTCTAATTTTCCTTTTTACTTCTTTTTTTTCTATTTAATTTTCATGCATTTGGAAGTTTTCCAGATCTCTATTTCTGTTAATGATTTTCAACTTATTTCCATGTGGTCAAATAATCTACATACTTTGCATGACTTGAAGCATTGTACATTTATAGAAACTTATTTTGTTGCCCGCAGTGTAGTTTATCTGGGTAAGAGTTCAGTGTGCACTTGAAAAGAACCTGTAATCTACCGTTGTTAGTCTGAGTGTCCGATAAATGTTAATGAGGTCAAATCAGCCAGCGCTTTTTAAGTCTTCTAACCACGATGGTCTTCTATTTGCCCCATCCATTGTATAGCAAGTTACAATAAAAAGCTCCAGTATAATTGTGGATTTGTTACTTCCCCCTTGCTGTTCCAGAACATTCTGCCTCCTGTATTCCGAAGCTCTGTGATTAGTTCCATAAATGTTTCACACAGTTATGTTCTCTTTATGAGTTGACCAGTTCATGATTATAACACAAGATTTCTGCATTCGTTTTAATATCCTTTGCTTTGGAATGCGTGTGTCTATATTGATACATCAGTGTCACTGCAGCAAAGAGGGAGCAGAATTTTCCTCTGCTTCTACAGCAACCTTTTATTACTCTTTCTCACCAAGTTCAGAGGCATTATGACTTTGGGAAACAAAGATTGATTGTAGCCGTCACAGGCAGAATGAGAAATTGCATGAGTCTTTCTGCCGTCTCTGAGGCTGAGGCGTGGAATTAGCCCTTGTGAGAGCTGGAGGGCTGAAAGTCACTGTAATACCGCAATTAGCTAGAATCCTAAAATCTGGAAGCAGCCAAGCACTGAACCACAACTACACAATCATTCTTTCACTCGCCTGCATATTCCATTCATTTAAAATGGGAACTAAATACTTATGCAGGTGTATGTATATGTTTATTTAAAAATGACCCTTACGTTTTCCAAAGATTCTTTTAAGAAATATTTTTAATCATTAAAGTAAGGACCTTTTCTTTTCTCATTTCTTCAAAATTTGGAAGCTATGTTAATGCTGTGTTTCATGACAGCACCTGACTGACGTTAATTATCATATGAGGAAGCTTGCTGGTCTGGGGATCAGAATAAGTTTGATTTGGCTGTTCACCAGCCCAACACTATATGCTTATGAATAGTCTCACCTCTGTAAGCATGGTTTTTTTCTGGCAGATAAAGTGAAGTACTGAGCTAAGTCAATTTTAGGGTCTCTTTTCCTTTAAGCTTTCTATAGTTACCCAGGTGGTTGATCCAAAGCATTTATTTTTTACATATTTGTGTCTGTTACACTAAATACAAGGTAGAATGAAATTTTATCATTTACTTATTACGCTACATAGAAAATAATCTACTTGGTAAAGACGTGGTCTTCATATAAAAAATGTAACTTTAATCAATGCTTGACAATGTACATCAGTGTCTGTAACTGGATCCTTGGCTGAATATAAAGAATTCTTCTCGCCGAAACTGGTTTGGCTCAGTGGATAGAGCATGGGCCTGTGGACTGAAAGGTCCCAGGTTTGATTCTGGTCAAGGGCATGTACCTTGCTTGTGGGCACATCCTCAGAAAGGGGCGTGCAAGAGGTAGCTGATCAATGTTTCTATCTCATCGATGTTTCTGACTATCCATCTCCCTTCCTCTCTGTAAAAAACTCAATAAAATATATTTTAAAAAAAAGAATTATTCTCTCTCTATTCAGCCTATGCTCCAGAAGAATGGACAATAAATACAGGCTTAATATTCATGGGTACTATCCAATTTCTTACCTAAAAAAATCTCCCTCTGATTATTTCACTGTGTCAATATCTAAAGCTGGAAAACCGGAAATGCTTACCTGTGAAAATTCTGTGACACGATTCCACAAAAATGTGTAATGTATGGATCCTCTTTACATTCTGTAGCCATCCCAAGGAATAATAAATTTGTATGCTAGTGTAGAAAATTTGCACATAATGCTCTTACTAATATTCTTAAAGTAAACTAGCAAAATCATTTGTTTTGTTGAATATGTCTCTTAAAATTATTACTGTTCCAGCCTGCACCCACAATGGGAGGAAAGAGTAGACATATGTAATGCTTTCCACAACAAATATTTAAAAAAATAAAATAAAATTATTACCGTGCTAAAAACAATAGCATTAAATTGACCATCTGCGTTTAGTGGTTTTAAGTGTATTCTCACTGCTTTCCACAGAGAGTCTTTTAAACTTCCACATGGCTCTTTTATAACAAATATAGAACTAATTGTACTCCTTTTCCCCTAAAGCAATACATTCCAGACAAACCACATATATATTCCTCATACAATTTTCATGTTTATTATCAACAATAATAAAAGCATAATATGCTAATCAGACTGGACAGCCAAACAACCTTCTGGCTGTGAAATTTTGTGCACCAGGCCTCTAGGATTAAATATATTTTCGAATTCACACTGTAGGTCTTAGCTCATTCTCTGTGTAGTTTTCTCTTCGACCTTTCTGCTCTTAGAGGTGTCATCTATTTCCTAGTTGATGCTTCAAGAGTAAAAATGATTGAGAGTGGTGACCTGTTAATTAATAATAACTTTCCGCCAAAACCGGTTTGGCTCAGTGGATAGAGCGTCAGCCTGTGGAATGAAAGGTCCCAGATTTGATTCCAGTCAAGGGCATGTACCTTGGTTGTGGGAACATCTCCAGTGCAGGAAGCAGCTGATCAATGTCCCTCTCTCATCGATGTTTCTAACTCTCTATCCCTCTCCCTTCCTCTTGTAAAAAATAAAAATAAAAAAATCAATAAAATATATTAAAAAAAAATAATGACTTTCCCATCATCTCTATGAACCTCAATAATTGAATTAAGGATGATGGCTTTAGTTTGCCCAGTGGGAAGAACACTTAAATCCCTTTTAAGAGATTTGGAATTATATTAAATTAGCTAAAGCATAAGTGCAATATACTAAAATATACCGTATTTTCTGGCATATAAGACGACTTTTTAACCCAGAAAAATCTTCTCAAAAGTCGGGGTTCATCTTGTACGCCAGGTGTCATCTTAAAGGGCAAGTATATTCCAAACTCTATATTTTAACTGGAAAAGTTGGGGGTTGTCTTACACGCCCAGTCATCATGTACCGGAAAATACGGTGCCTTGTTTCCTCTTGCCTTTGGCCTTCTTACCTGTTCGTGAGTGTTCAGTATCTGCCTGTGATCGGTACTTTTGAATTTGATTGTGTGCCTCGCTGGGAGTAGGTGCTCCCTGTAAATAATGTGGAACGAGGTCAGGAGGGGGAAGGATACACAGGCTCATGGGAAATGACCTCTCCCTCCTTTGTATGAGTGCTATCCTCTGTAACACAGGCTGTCTTTGGGTTGGGCTAAGAATTCACACACCAGGACACTGACATTTTTATATTCTTTAAAATGCCCAGAGACACACAGAGAAAGTTCCAATTCTGAAAACGTATTCTAATAAAGGCCCTTTTCCTAAGATACTCCATCTTTTCCCAAGTTCATGGCATTTGAACCAGTAAAAAAAATTTGCTGCACAAAGCTCTTTACTTTTGAGATTCATTTTGAAATTCATAACCAGTGAAGATTCACAGTTCAGTTTTGAAATCATATATATTTTTCATTTTTCCATCTTTATTATTGAAAGTACCACATATGGTCTCCTTTTCCAACCTTGACACTACCTAGCCACCCCTGCCCTTGAAATAATATTTTATATTAAAAAAAATGACAGGACTCTTTTCCTCTAAGTCTTCAAGACCTTTTTTTAGAGCAGCCCATGAATAGCTGGAAAAAAAATTGTCTGATAAAAAGCAAATAATATCTTCACATTCTCCAGGTGCAGAAACAAAGGTTATTTCATAGATGATGGGACGTGGGAATGAAATTCATGACTTCTGTTGCACTTCTCCATGCAGCAGACTATCTCACCTTTTCAAGTGACCTGCCAGCAGAGCACCACTAAAAAGGATTTCACGACTTTATGACATCCTAAATTCACTGTCTTATTGATCGTTCTTTATATAAATTTCCATGCTGTTTATAAAGCTTTTAGGAATACATTTTTTAAAGCCTTTCAGAGATACAGAAACCATTACACATTCTTTCAGAGCATTCTTGAACAGATTAATGAACTTGATTTTTTACATTAGCTTAATGATTTTCTATTTTTGTTGCACTTGTCAGCTTCATTGTTTTTTTTTGTTGTGTTTTTATATATATATATATACTCACAGTTGATAAAAAAGGTTAAGTACATTTTTATCTCTTGGCAACAAATATGACCATATTTGTAATTTGCTAAATAAAAAAAATGCATAGCGAGCATTTTCTCACCAGCATACAAACTACTAATTACTGAGTAAGCTTCATTATTTATTAGTCCTTCATTTTGAATTAACCTTTTAAAATTAATTCTGTCTTATTTTGAAAACTTTCGAAGAAATGATTAGGTATGTACAGATAAAATGGCTTGATAATAATTTCTGGTTATATATGTGCAATATATTTGTGTCATCACCTAGTACCACGTAAATTATCTCTTTCTAATAACTTACATTCTTGTGTTTGAACTTCGTTCAATGAACAAATGTCTTAGCTTGCATCAAACAGTTTTAATAGAATATCATTGATTTTCAGTGAAATAGTAGTATGTGAGATCCCAGTGACCGCTTAAATATTTAATGATTATTCATGCACCAGGTATTAAAACATGCAGCCAATTTCATTGTTAAGTACACTGCATTCCTATTGTTCATTTCTATTATTCATTTCATATTATTCTATTATGCACCAATTAAAAAGATACTACAGCTCTTCCAGTGTGATTGGACATGGACCCATGAACCAAGCGGTCACGGTTTGATTCCGGGTCACGGCACGTGTCCCCATTACAGGTTTGATCCCCAGTAGGGGGCACGCCGGAAGCAAATGATCCATGATTCTCTCTCATCATTGATATTTCCATTGCTCTCTTCCTCACTCTTCTGCTCTCTGAAATAGAAAAAAAAATCCTGAAGATCTTTTCAATTAAAGGGCATCAAAATGCAGTCAGCTGCAGCTTTGAATTAATTATTGCTATTTTTATGAAGCATCAAGAACCTGCATCGAGGTCTGTAACCTTGATCTTCCAATCAGTGCCACATCATCTTGTATTAAAGCGCCAGATGCTGTCATTCTGTAGCTGACACGTTTAAATAATACGCTAATGGAAAATCTGCCTTCATGAAATTAGAAAGAAAATGTGATGGCTTAGCTTATCACCATTGAACGATAAAGAGGAACTGACAAGTTACTGTGGAGATTAGGATGGAATTTTTAAAATTTTCTTTATTGGTGAAAGAAAGTAATGCAGATGTCCCCTTCCCCATGCCCCCAGGGACCCCTCCAATCTGCCCCCGCCCCCTCCCAAGGTCTTCCCCAGACCATTGTCTGTCCATGGGCTACGCATGTATGCATATAAGTCCGTTGGTTGATCTCTTCCTGCCACACCCTTCCCTCTGACCTATGCTAGACTGTTGCATGCTTCAGTGCCTCTGGATCTTTTTGTTGTTGTTTTTCATCAGTTCATTTTGTTCATCAAGTTGAACAGATAGGTGAGATCATGTGACACTTGTGTTTCTAGGACTGGATTATTTTGCTGAGCATCATACTCTTCAGGTCTCTCCATGCTGTCTCAAAGGGTAAGAGGTCCTTCTTTTTTACAGATGCATAGTATTCCATCATGTAAATGTACTACATCCTTTTTACCCCCTGGTCTACTGATGGGCACGTGGGCTGTTTCTAGATCTGAGCTACTGTAAAAAGTGCTGCTATGAACATAGGGGTGCTTATATTCTTTCTGGTTGGTGTTTTGGGTTTCTTAGGATATATTCCTACAAGTGGGACCCCTGGTTCAAATAGAAGTTCCATTTTTAATTAGTAAAAATAATCTATTGCTCTGAATTAAATATAGGAATACATTTATTCAACAGATACAGAACCATACATTCGCAGTTGTTTGAAAATAAGTTTTAAATGATCACTTAAAGTGTCTTTTTTTCCTGAAATAAGAAAAGGGAGGCTCAGTGACTAAATAAGAGAGAGAAAAATCAAGATGTGCTGAGCAATTAAAAAAATAGGTGATCCCAAAAATGAGCTCTTAAAGTGAGTACAGAAAAGTCCACTTAGGTTAAATCCATGACAAATATCCAACTAAGCTTATTAATTAAAGGAGACCTGGTCTCATAAAAAATGGTTTGAAAGGTTGGATTTTTTAAAAAATGGAGAAAATTAGTAAGGATAAAGTAACAATTCAAAAGGATGGAACTGGTCCAAATAGAAGTTAAAACTCAGAATCATGTTTTGTTGGTAATTACTTTTTTTCCCTCCCTCTCTACTATTGCTTTGTTACCTATTTTCAAGGTGCAGACTCATTTCCACATTCTGTTTCTATGGCCTGATTCCAGTCCCGCCACTGAGGCTCCGTGCTCCTGAGGTCTTGTGTTATTATCGATGCCTAATTAACTGGCATCCGTGAGCACTAACAGTTTTCGCTCTGCAGTTTTTGCATCGCTTGTTTGCATTAGCGAGAGCAAGGGCTCAGGGAATCTCAGCCTTGAAGTCCTTCCTCTCAGGAGGATGAGTCAGGCATGCCCACATCCCGTTGGCCTGAGGACTAAATTATTTTTCTTCTTTCACTAAAGTTGATGAGTTGTGTCCATGGGTGAGGGCATGTCCGTGGCTCAGAGGAGCACACTTTGCAGGAGGTCAGTGCTGGTCTTCATTGGAAGAGCTGAGGGTGACAGATCCTTTTGGTGGCACAGAAAAACGGGGCCCTGGGGAGTCCGTTCTGACTTGTTACAAATTCATGCTGGCTCACGGGTGACTGACACCACCTTTAAAATAAAAAGTGAGCCGAGACCGGTGTGGCTCAGTGGACAGAGCATCGGCCTGCGGACTGAAAGGTCCCAGGTTCGATTCTAGTCAAGGGGCATGTACCTTGCTTGCAGGCACATCTCCAGTGTGGGGTGTGCAGGAGGCGGCTGATCGATGTCTCTCTCTCATCGATGTTTCTGACTTTCTATCCCTCTCCCTTCTTCTCTGTAGAAAATCAATAAAATATATTTTTAAAAAATAATAAAATAAAATAAAACTTGAGGCCTGGCGTGTGTGTGTGGCTCAGTGGTTGAGTGTGGACCTATGAAGCACAAGGTTGCTGGTTCGATTCCCGGTCAGGGTACATACCCGGATTGTGGGATGGGTCCCCAGTGGAGGGAGGGGGGTGTGCAGGAGGCAGCTGATCAATGGCTCTCTCATCATTGATGTTTCTCTCTCTCTCCCTCTCCCTTGTGCTCTGAAATCAATAAAAATGTATTTTTAAAAAATAATAAAAATAAAAAGTGAAACATTGAATTGGTCCACTTTTACTCAGGGGAGGATTTTCCCATGCAGAGGACACTGCTTACTTTAGGCATATGTATCATCGCCTTGCACACCCAAACACATACAAATACACCGTGCAGAGATTGGTGAGTAGCAGTTATCTTTGCCTTGAATACATCAGCAATTCATGGGATCTACAGGCTTCATTAACTTCTTCAGGGAAAGTACATATACTATTTTATTCCTTTTAATTTTATTTATTTATTTTATTTTATTTTTATGGTTTAAGGTATTACAAATAGTAGTACATATGTCTCTTTTTTCCCCTCACTGACTTCCCCCCTGGCATAAATATCACATGATCTCACTCACTTAAGGATAATAAAGAACATTACTAACTGTTGAACCAAAATAGACAGAGGCAAAGAAGCATCGGACAGATGGTCAAACTGCAGTGGGAAGGTAGAGGAGGGGTGGACGGAGGGTAAGAGATCAACCGAAGGACTCTATGCCTGCACATATGCCATTTGAGGTGGTGGATAGAAGACAAAGGCATAGGTGAAACAAATAAGCCACTAAAAATACCTTGAGTTACCATTATAATTCCAGTGCAGTCCCACCCCCTTCTCTCTCTCTTTTTTTTGTTGTTAATTTAATCACTCTATGATCCGCTCACAGGCTGTGGAGTTTATGTGTTTACTGCTTTTATTGTCTCTACTTTCTGAGTAGAATCGGAGCTTCAAGAAGGCAGAGGACTCTCTTTTGTTCATGACTCTCTCTCTAGTGCAGTGGTTCTCAACCTTCCTCATGCCACATCCCTTTAATGCAGTTCCTCATGTTGTGGTGACCCCCAACCATCAAATTATTTTTGTTGCTACTTCATAATTTCATGGTTGGGGGTCACCACAACATGAGGAACTGCATTAAAGGGATGTGGCATTTAGGAAGGTTGAGAACCACTACTCTAGTGCCTCTAACAACAGTCCCTGAGCACAAGAGAAGCTTAGTCCCCAGGTACTGAGCATATGAACCAACAACCACATGTATAACATTTCGCTTTCCACTCAGACTCGGTAGGAAGGGTCATGACTATTCTCCATCAATGGCATCTGGCACTGAGCTCCATCCGATGGATGGGACTGTGTAAGTCACCCGCTGTTGTTTGGGGCACAAAGACATGGGAAGTCACCTGGCTAGCGCGGCTCAGTGGTTGAGCACCCCCTATGAGCCAGGAGGTCACAATTCCCAGTCAAGATGCCTGCCCATGTAGCAGGCTCCATCCCCAGTGAGGGAGGAGCAGGAGACAGCCGACAGATGATTCTTTCTCAGCACTGATGTTCCTGTCTCACTCTGTTTTTGTTCCATTCTACAAATCAATAAAACTATATATATATATATATATATATATATATATATATATATATATATATATATTAAAGGTATGTAAACAGAAGTCTTTTCCACAAGGACTGTAACAGTTCTCAAGAGACCACCGAGTTACAGGAGAGCAAATGCCGCTGGTGCAGTGTGGATGGTAGAGAACAGATACAGACATGAAACTGAGAAAGGACAGGCCGACGCTCCTGAATGCCAATCCCAGTTCCCCGTAGCTTGGACTGTTTGAGTTTGAATTCTTTTTTCATCTCCAAATAAGTATTGCTCCTTTTTTTTTAATTGGACTTCCCATCACCCAGGAGAGAATATTCAACACAGAAGCAAATCCCCTGCTTCCTCCACTGGTTCATTCTTGCAAGAAACGATGGTAGGAGAACATTCCTTCTAGCTCAGTCAACGATCTCCACCTTTCCTCTTGCTGGGTGAACCTATCTGCTGGCCCCAATCCCCACCAACTTTCCCGCCAAGGAGAAGGAGTGGGTTTGCATATAACTCCTCTGTTGTTCTGTGGGAAGGGTCTGCACACACACACATTGCTAGATATTCTCCCTTTCCTCTGGGGGAAGTTGTTTGTGAACTAATCCTTTCATTGTATTGGGTGGCTGGAAGGTAAAGCAGCGAAATTAAGTGGAGAGCAGAGCATTAGCGAGCTGTGATTTGAAACAGGACACCGGGGACCCCACTCACGGGGTCTGATGGTGAGCCACGTGGTGTGCAGGGAACGGCATAAAACGGGGGAAATGTAATAGAATCGGTATTATGCTGGGCACCGGGCCTCCGTAAGTTAATATTCAATTCCATCTTGTCAGCATTGTTCTTCATTTTTGCATTTATGTGTTAATGCTTCGCAAACGTTATGTGTGGTTGGGTGAGATTGTGCATTATTTTTTTGTTGTTGTTCGGAGGAATACTTAAAAGTGTATGTGTGTTTCAAAGTGCTGAGTCTCAAGTTTTAGTTAAATACCTCCTTTTTATTTTGTCCCCAGTACTAACTAAATCAACGCATTCAGACCATTTTCTGAGCAACTACAGTAGGGCAGGCACTAATTAGGTACTAAATCCTCTCTCGATGTCAGGGAACAAATAAAATAAAATACAGGAATATGAGCTCACTGAAAACGGTACGGTGTGGTGCTGGTGGGAGTTTCTGGAGAACTCCTGTAGGTTTGGGGGGCCATGTCAGAAAACGCCCCTCTGGCAGTGGGAGGGGGTGTGGATGGTCAGACCTAAATGACCAGGATGAGCCAGAATCCTGATTCTCCAGGAGAAGCTTTGCAGGCAGAGAGCCCCAAGGTCAGAATGAGCCCCTGCCCATTGGATCATGGGAGAAAGGCAGTGTGGGGATCACGTGACCTTGGGGTTGGGTCTGTGAGTGGTGAGAGAGGATTTGGGTGGAGAGTAAAGTGCAGGTCATGTAGAGCCTGGTGGTTTGATTCTTTCTTGTTTTTAAGATTGAAGCCGGCAGAATTTCCAGGCCCTTCTTGCTGTAAGTCCATGGAGCTGTGGCCACAGTAGGAATTGTCAGGATTTCTGTAACCTCAGTGTCCTCTTTATTTCAGTTAAGGGGATTATCCTGAATGATGCCTCTGAAAGCAAGATCCATAGGGACCCCAACTCGGAAGGGAATTTAGGTTTCTGATGGCTGGTGCTCACGAGGACACAAAAACAAATACCTAAAACAAAGCAAAACAAGAAAGCAGAGAGAATTGGGTAGGATATCCCAAGTTCAAGTGGACTTTACCCGGCTTGTCTGACAGTACTACAGCAGATAATGCTATAAGGATAGAGAGAGAGAGAGAGAGAAAGGAAGGAAGAAAGGGAGGAGAAGGTAACCCCACTGATTGGGTTTGGACATTTCGGAGAGAAATGGAGACATGATGAGGAGAAATAATCTCTGTGGTTTCATAATGCGGAGGGGAAATGATCAAGCATGGACTGCTGAGACAAGGTGATGGGAGGAAAATGAAGGGAGAAATGTCACCCACAG
>PVJN01021914.1:0-34532 GCA_004026805.1 Lasiurus borealis
GCCCGGCCGCGGCCCGCGAGCGCGGCAGCCAATCAGCGGCGCGCACTTTCCCGCGGCTTCTGCGGCGGCGGCGGCCCGGCGGCGGCGGGCGGCGGGCGGGAGGCGCGGGGGCGGGGTCGGCGCCGCGCGCGGAAAGCCTGGGCCTGGCCGGCCGCGCCCGCCGCCCCGTTACCGCCGCCCCTGCCAGCCCCGCGCGCCCCCTCCCGCGGCCCGGCCCCCGCCCCGAGAGCCGCCGCGGGCCGCGCCCCGAGAGCCGCCGCCGGAGGAGGAGGAGGAGGCGGAGGAGGCGACGCACCGCAGGTCACTCACTGGGCGGCGGGCGGGCGGGCGGGGGCTGAGGGGCGCGGGCGGCGGGCGCGGCGGTAACGGGGCGGCGGGCGCGGCCATGTTGGGCCTCCGGCGGCTGCACCTGTGCCGCCTGCGGGCCGGGCGGCCTTTGTTCGCGGCGGCGGCGCCGGGCGGCCGGGCGGCCGGTCTTTTGTGAGGCGCGGGCCGCGGGGCCGGGCGGTGGGGAGCGGGGCGCGGGGCCGGGCGGTGGGAGGGGCGCGCCGGGCGGCGGGGGCGCTTTTTGTCCGCGGGGGACGCTGGCGGGGACGCCGGGCCGGCCCCGTTGGCCGTTGGTCCGTCCGCGCGGGGCGCCCGGAACCGGACCGGGCCCGGCAGGTGGCGGCGGCGGCGGCGTGGGGGGCCCGCGCGGCTGGGGACACGCGTCCGCTCCTGGTTCTGTGCCGGTTCCGCCCCGGTTTCCCCTCCCCGGTCCACGGTCCCCGGTCCCCGGTCCACGGGCGGACCCGGGGCCCCTGAGACGTCCGGCCCGCGCGCCGGCCTTTCACACGCGCCGCTCCCGGACGCGGCGAGAGCCGGGCGGGCTTCTCCCCGGGCCCCGGTGGCCGCGGGTCCGGCCCGGGAGCGGGTCCGGCCTGGGAGCGGGTCCGGCCTGGGGGCGGCCCGGAGCGGCCGGGCGGGAAGGGGCGCCGCGCGGGGACGGGAAGGGGCGCCGCGGGCGCGTGCGGAGCCGGTTGGGGAAGTTCCGCGCTGACAGCCGCGCGCCGCCCGCGAGGCCTTGACTGTTCGCGGCGTTAAACGCCCGGGTCTCCGTCCGCCCGCCCGGCCCGAGCGCTAACCGGTTACAGACCCTCCGTCGGGCGCGGCGGGTCGGGCAGGTATTGTGTTTGCAGGAGGTTAACCCGAGGCGGAGCAGGAGCCGCGGCGGGGCTTGAACTCTTTTCTTTCACCCCAAAGGGTGTCTGTCCCTGGCGGGCTCCGGGCTCCGGGCTCCAGGAGGGAGGGGAGCCGCGGTGCTAGGGAAGCCAGCGCTCCGGAGCCCAAGAGCCAGCAGCAGGCGGGGAGCTGCAGGCGGGGAGCGCGGGGCCTGCCCCTGCCCACACCCGGTTCAAATCTCAACTGCCGGCTGCAGCGCCGGGACTCACGCCGCAAGCACGATGCCTTTGAGTCATTTCCTCTCCGCTCCTTCCACCTTCTCAGACGCTGCTGCACGCGGCCGCCTTCGGTCCCGCCGGGGCCTGTGGCTGCGCGGACAGGGCTCCCGCCACATGGCGGTGATGTGTGTGTGAGGGACCCCCCTCCCCTCCTGCAGCCCCTGCAGCCCCTGCCCCAGGCGGCTCCGGTCCCCGGGGAGGGGGAGAGCGTCCGATGAGGCCTGGCACCAGCCCCGCAGGCCGAGGGGCCGTCTGTCCTGCGTGCACCCCAGCGGCAGGCTCGTGGGGGACGCGGAGGCCAGCACCAGGGAAGCCCGAGGAGCCCCCCGGAGGAGAGCAAACGGGGTACAGGTGTGGCCCCGGGGCCCAGGTGTTTCTCCGGCATCCCGTTTGCTGAGCCGCCCCGCCGGGGCGCAGATGAAGAGTGGTCAGGATGTGTGGGTGCGAGGCCCCGGGGGATTGGCTGCAGGTGGGGCCAGCCTCCCGCCTAGCCTCGCCGACCCCCTCTCCCCTGACCCGCGGCCCAGCCTGGAGGTCTCCTCCGGTCGCAGCGTGTAAAGGAACACGGATGAGCTGCTTCCTCCTCTATGGTTTTATGCCCCGTGTGAAACGCGCAGGGAGGGGCGGGTAGGTTTCTGCCGGGACGAGGTGGGGCTCTGGTACCCAGGCGCACCCCCTCGCTGGAACTCGTACCCCACAGTGATGTGCCCGGCCCTGGTCGCCAGGACGAGTACTCTGCCCAAGGAACCAGCCGCCGGCTCCCTGCTCCTGTTTGGCTTGTGCGGTGGGTGGGCTGCTTGACCGGAGCCGTGTGGTGTGCACGCGGGTAAACTGCCCGGTTTCTCTGTTAGCCCTCGCCCTGCCCGAGGAAATTTCCCCATCGGTACTTAGAGCGGGAGTGAGGGGGGGAGACAGAGAAACATCTCTGTGAGAGCGTCACATTGATGGGTCGCCTCCAGCCTGCGCCCTGACCGGGGCCAGGAATGGAGCCTGCAGCCAAGGTAGGTGCCCTTGACTGGAATCGAACCCGGGACCCTTCAGTCCGTGGGCTGGTGCTCTCTCCACTGAGCCACCCCGGCCAGCGCACATGCATGCAGCTCTGAGTGAGCATCTTAGTTGTCTGAGTCTCTCTGCTCTTGCTGGACTCCAGGAAGTGTGTCCTTGTTCTCACAGACGCCAGGCCTTGGTGTAGACTGTGTAGGTTGGGGACTGCTGCTTGTCCTTCCTTTCTGAGGATATCCCTTTGCTTAAATGTACTTTTATTGATTTCAGAGAGGAAGGGAGAGGGAGGAGAGAGAAACATCAGTGATGAAAGAGAATCATTGATCAGCCGTCTCCTGCACGCCCCCTACTGGGGTGGAGCCCGCAACCTGGGCATGTGCCCTGACTGGAATCGAACCCGAGACCCTTCAGTCCACAGGCCGATGCTCTAGCCACCGAGCCACACCGCGAGGGCCAGCCTTTTCGTGGCTGGCGGGGACCTCTCTCCCTGGCTGTGCTGGGCAAAGGCAGAGGCAGTCCCTCTGTGCCCTCATGGCAGGCACTCCGCAGGCTGCGCGGGGCACGGGCGCAGGGTGAACGCTGCCAGCCTCCGGCCCGGTTGCCTCTCCGCCCGCCAGTCAGGCTGGGGCAGAGGGCCCTCCGGGAGAAGCGGCAGGGACAGTGCGGGGCCGGCCGCAGTCGCCTCCTTTCCTCGGCGCCAGGACCGTGCTTGCCTCTTCTCTCTCCTCCTCTCAGCGTAGCTGGCAAACGTTAAGTATAAGTTAATTACGAAACATGTAAGTACAACAGTAGTCAGGCCTGTGGTCGGCAAACTGCGGCTCACGAGCCACCCTCGGCTCTTTGGCCCACGGCCTGCGCGAGTCTGTTTTGAAGAAGTGGCGTTAGAAGAAGTTTAAGTTTAAAAAATGTGGCTCTCCAAATAAGTTTCAGTCCTTGTGCTGTTGACATGTGGCTCTGCTGAGTGACGAGTTTGCCCACCACCGCCCTAGGCTGGAGCAAGCAGCGACGTTTCCTCTGCTCCCGTGGCCTGGGCAGGTGAAAGAGCGTAAAGTCTGCCAAACACAAGAGCAGGAGGGGCGAGGACGACCCAGAGGATTCGGCTCGTGCGTCCCCAACTGTCCGCACCGTTTGTTGGTTCTTTTTCAGGGAAGATTGTACAGTAAGCACTTCGGGGAGAACAAGGCTTGAACTGGTTACCCCCGGGACTCATCACATTTGCCCTTGTCTGTTGGTCGCATAGACAGCGGCTGGTTGTTGCCATGGATTTGGTTTGCTAGTTTTCAAGCGTCAAGGCAGACCTCAGAGCAGTGTTCTTGAGTCTGCCTTCCTTCCCAAGAGCAGACGGCCAGCGATGAGTTCTCAAAGCATCTTAATGTCGCCAACACTTAATGGTTCAACAGAAGACCAGGAGGGTCATTGCAGGGCTGGCCCGGCGAGGGTTTGTGCTGCTGGGGGCGGGGGGCCTGGGACCCGTGTTGTGTTGACTGGATGTCATGGGGAAGGGGGTTAGGTGGTATGTTTATGTCTGTTTCTCACGTGTCTTTGCTGCTGGTGTGGGGGCCACCAGGTCGGAAAGCGTGTTTCTGCCTCCAGTTTCCTCTCCTCAGTGAGAGCTGCAGCCTCCCTGGTCCTTCTAAAGCACAGCCACATGGGAGGCCGCTCTTCAGGAGCTCCATTGCCTGTTGGGGTTCAGGACGAGGCTGCCACTGCGTGTCTGACTGCCGCCTCCCAGCTCACCTCTGGCTCCCACGCTCCGCTGGGGCCTTGGCATGGTCAGCTTGCTCCTCCCCCACCCAACCCCTTGCAAGTGTGGGCGGGGCCGGCTTTTCCTGTTAATTCCTTCTCATTGGTTCTCAGCTAGGACGCCACTCCTGGACAGCACTCTGCGTCCCTCCCTGCCTGCTGGGGAGGCACCCTGGGTGTCCAGCCACCCTCAGCACGGTCCACGCTCGCTCTGCCCACAGCCACGTGGCCGCGGGCTGCTGGCCTCTCCTGTGGGCACTGCGAGGCTTGCTCCTTGCTCAGGCCCTGCGTCAGCCCGCCCCTGACACTGCCCGCTGAGTGCCGTGTGCCGCTTACCTGTCCATCTTCCTGATGGCACGGAGGAGCCTAAGGGCTTCGGTTACTGTCTTACCTCCAGGATAGAGTGGTGCTGAGGACCTGTCACTCACAGTGACTGAATGAAGGGCCCGCCCTGTGCCATGCTTCGTGTATAATTCACCGGGAGGGTGTGGGCAACACGAGTGTGTGAGCATGCTTGCCCTGGTGTGAGGTTGGGAGGTGTCACCTCCCCGGGGGCTGGCCACAGAGGCCAGAGGGGTGGCTCCTGGACCAGAGGTCTTCCCAGGCACGGGCTGGGGTGGGAGGCGTGGGCAGATGCAAGAGAGGGGTGGCATAGGGTCCGCATAGGGTTCCATATGGGGAGGGTGGGCCCCAGGGATTGTGGGGTTCACCGTCTGCGGTGGGAGTACAGGGTGTTGCTCTTGTCTCACTGTGGACCACGGACAGGGCGGGGGGTCCAGCTTCTCACCCACACCTGTGGCCGGCAGTGCTGCGCTTTTCCCGGAGAGGAAGTCTGGGCCGAGCTCCGTGTGTGGTCCGGCTTCTTCCCTCAGAGTCCTTGTTGTGCTACTGCAGCCGGTGAGGAGCGTGCTCTGTCCCCGACTGTGCCTGTGCGCGGGCGCTGCCGATTCCTGGCCCCGCCCCGCCTGGGCTCTGAGATGTGGGCCCGAGTGTGTGGCTGCAGTGGGCTCTGAGGTGTGGGCCCGTGTGTGTGGCTGCCCTGGGCTCTGAGGTGTGGGCCCGTGTGTGGCTGCACTGGTGTCTGATGCTGGGCCCGTGCGTGTGGCTGCCCTGGAGTCAGTGATGTGGGCCTGTGTGTGTGGCCGCACTGGAGTCTGTGATGCTGGGCCCGTGCGTGTGGCTGCACTGGAGTCAGTGATGTGGGCCTGTGTGTGTGGCTGCGCTGGGCTCTGAGATGCTGGGCCTGTGTGTGTGGCTGCACTGCGCTCTGTGATGTGGGCCTGTGTGTGTGGCCGCACTGGGCTCTGAGATGCTGGGCCTGTGTGTGTGGCTGCGCTGGAGTCAGTGATGTGGGCCTGTGCGTGTGGCCGCACTGGGCTCTGAGATGCTGGGCCTGTGTGTGTGGCCGCACTGGGCTCTGAGATGCTGGGCCTGTCGGGCTGTGTTGAGTGGACTCGCTAGGTCGGGAGTGTTTCTGGGCGAGGACCCGCTGACTCGTCTTCTGGGCTCAGGCAGGGCCAGAGGCACTAAGTTAACAATGGAGGTAACTTTTGAGTTCTCTGTTTTCCTAAAAGTTTTTATTTCATAAGTAACGTTAGTTCCTAGAATCCTAAGTTAAAAGAGACGTTAGAAGAAAGTGGCTCCTGTGTTGCTTCTCCCACAAGCTGTGCAGTCGGGCGCCATCTGTGGGCGCTGCTCCCCGTTAGCGGCTTTGAGCTCGCCTCTTCCTCGCCTCCTCTGAGACGGGATCCCAGAGGGGGTCAGTGAGACCCCAGCTCTGGGCTGTGAGTGGCCAGAGCTCCCTCGGGCCTGGCCTCCCTCTGACTCTGCCCTCGGGGGACATGTTAACGGGAGGCTGATCTGGAGTAGGAGGTGGGCCATGGTGTGAGTGTGCAGGGCAGTGCTGTCCAGCGGCCTGCCCTCACCTGCTGTCAGCGTGTGCCAGGGCTGAGCAGGCCTGGGCCCTGGTCCCACGGGAGTTACAGAACAGCTGGGAGGGCACAGCACAGGCAAGAGCCAGTGGACAAACCACCTTTTTGAAAAACCTGTGAGCAGCCTTGCCAAGTCATTGAGCCTGCATCCTGTTGCCACAGCCCCTCTCGGGACACACGGGAGCGGGGCACGCTCACCACGCGCGGCACAGTTGTCACTGGCAGAGCAGACCCGGGCACCGAGGCCAGGCTGGTCTCATCGCCAGGGAAAGGGGTTGTGGGTGAGAGCTCCCGCTCCATACCCACCAGGCAGCGGAGAGCCGGCTGTTTGCTGCTGGGGTTGCCACAGTTGGAGACCGGGACACTCGTTCGGTTTGCTGTTAGAGTTCGCGGTTTCGAGCTGCCATCGTGGGTGGTGTGTAAGAAAAGGGTGTGTCCCTTGTAGAGAAGCACACAGGTCTTTACCACCTGGGTGTGCTGCTGGGTTTGCGAGGAGAGCGGTGAGTGTGGCTGGGTCTGGACTGACCGGGCCCATGGTGCACTCACTCGGGGCTCTGCCAAGGCTGCCGACCGTCCTGTGCACTCAGAACTCTGCAGAACAGAAGGAAGCCAGGAGGGAAGTGGGGCACCTAGTAGGTCTGCGGGGCGGTGCCACTCCCTGGAGACTGATGGCGCCGAGAGTCCTGGCAGCCCTGGCGTGTGCGTTCCTCCGAGGAGCAGCTGTGCAGAGTCCTGGGTGGGAGAAGGGGAGCGCTGTGTGCAGACAGGCTGCAGGGCTGGGGGCTCCTGCAGGCTGCATGAGGTTTCCCTCCCAGAGCGAGGGAGGGCCTGTAGGGGGTGTGTGTCCTGCAGGTTTCAGTCCTGTAGAGCCGGTGATGGATGAGTGAGAGTGGACCCAGGAGACCCATCTGGAGGCTGTCTGCTCCAGTTGGAATCTCTCCCGTTGCCCCGCTTTGATGTTTGCTGTGGCCACGTGATTGGCTTGGGACAGTGGAAAGGGACGACGGTCGCGCCTGACCGGAGGCCGGAAGAGACACGTGCTTTCTCGCTCCTTTTCTGTCTCCTTGTGACGCGCACAGGCCTCCGAGCAAGACGGACACTTGGGTTGAGCCAGGGAACATGTGATTGCTTTGGGGCTTCCATCATCACCTCGTGCAGCGCTCTCCAAGGCCGGCCACCCGGGAGCTGGCGGGAAGTGCAGGCCCGCAGCGGCCTCAGCCTGGGAGCCGTGGCGCGGGCGGCCGGGCCGGGCGGGCACGGTGGCGAGCCCTTCACCTGGCGCCGAGGCCTCAGCACCGGGACGGCTGTGCCAGGAGCTGGGAGAGGCCAGCGAGGGACTGGTGTGAGCCCTGGAGAAAGAGGGTGGGGCCCACGGGCGAGGGTGCGGGGGGAGTAGAAGGCTTGGGCAGGAGGGTGCTGGAGCTCCTGGGCGCCAGCCGCCAGCCGTTTGGGAAGTGAGAGATGGGGGAGGGGTCAGTGAGGCCCCCATCTCTCCACCCTCCCCTGGTCAGCTGTGCTCAGTCTGTATCTGAGGGCCTGTTTTGTCTTGTTTCCTCACAGTGCTTGTTTTTTAGATTCCGCTTACCAGTGAAATCAGACGGTGTTTGTCGTTCGTGTCTGACTTATGTCGCTTAGCACAGCACTGTTGGGGGCCGTGACGTTTCCGCAGATGCAGAGGTTCACGCTTTTAGTTGCTGGGCACGTTAGGTGCGCTCCCACCTTTTCACCCGGTTGTCCGTCAAGGGTCTGCGCGCGTGGTTACTGTAAGCAGTGCTGCACTGGGCATAGGGGTCCCTATGCCTTTCTTTACATCGGCTTTTCTTAGAGAGAGAGAGAGAGAGAGAGAGAGAGAGAGAGAGAGAGAGAGGAAAGTGCGGGAGAGAGACTTATATGTGTTCATTAGTTGATTCTTGTATGTGCCCTGACTGGGGATTGAACCCCAAACCTTGGGACAATGCTCTAACCAACTGAGATACCTGGCCAGGTTTGTGTGTGTGTGTGTGTGTGTGTGTGTGTGTGTATGTAATATATATATAAAAAGCCCCTGCCCTAACACTGTAATGACCAAAGACTGTGCAGGAGGGGCTGCGTGATCTTAGGGGTGGGCTTCTATTGATGTCAGAGAGGAAGGGAGAGGGAGAGAGAAATAGAAACATCAATGAGGAGAGAGAATCATTGATTGGCTGCCTCCTGCGTGTCCCCACACTAGTGATCGAGCCGGTAACCAGGGCATGTGTCCTTGACTGGAATTGAACTCTGGACCCGTTAGTCAGCAGGCTGATGCTCTGTCCACTGAGCCAAACCGGCTAGGGCTACCTATACTTTTTTAATTAGTGTTTTGGTTTTCTTTGGCTAAATATCTGGAAGTGGAATGGTTGGGTCTAAGCAGTTCCTATTTAACTTTTTTGTTGTTGTTAATCCTTGCCTGAAGGTATTTTCTCCATTGATATTTAGAGAGCTGCAAGGGAGGGGGAGAGAGAGAGGGAAACATTCATGTGAGAGAGACACATGATTGGTTGGCACCCCCACCACTTGCCCCAACCTGGGGATCGAGCCTGCAACCTGCAACCGAGCAGGAGGATGTGCCCCTGACAGTGCCAACACCCAACCCAAGTCAAGTTGGCCAGGGCTCTTTTACATTGAAAATATATGCATGCTTTTATTGACTTCAGAGAGGAAGGGAGAGGGAAAGGGAGAAACATGATGAGGAGAGAGAATCATGGATTGGATGCTGTGCGTGTGCGCACCCCCCCCCACACACAAATACTGGGGATCAAGCCTGCAATCTGGGCATGTGTCCAGACCGGGAATCAAACTGTGACCTCCCGTTTATAGGTTGATGCTCAACCACTGAGCCACACTGGCCCTGTGGAATATTTTTATCCCTTCAGATTTTCTATATATGTCAGTGATCACGTCATCTATGAACAAAAGGTAGTTTTATTTTGCCCTGACCATTGTGACTCAGTGGTTGGAGTGTCATCGGCTTATAAACTTAAGGATCATGGGTTCGATTCCCAGTCGAGGGCACGTACCTGGATTGCATGTTGGATCTCTGGTCCTGGTTGGGACGTGTGGGGGGAACCAGTGATGTGTGTCTCTCACTTCGATGTTTCTCTGCCCCCCCCTCCCACACTCTATAAATCAATGGAAAAATATCCTCAGGTGAAGATTAACAACAACAAAAAAGATTTATTGCTTCCTATTCATTTTGTATAATCTTTCACTTCCTTTTCTTGTCTTATTGCATTAAATAGGGCAGTGGTCGGCAAACTGCAGCTCAAGAGCCACCACTGACCTAGACTCTCCATTCCAGTAATTACAGGCTGATGTTGTTCCTTGTGATTAAGCCCCCATCCCAGTGGTCTGCAAACTCATTAGTCAATAGAGCAGCAAACCGCAGCTTGGGAGCCGCATGTGGCTCGAGAGCCACAGTTTGCCGACCACTGACCTAGGATGACCTAGGATGACTAGTTTTTTTATTGATTGTTTGAGAGAGAGGGAGAAAGAGAAACATCTACTTATTTGTGCATCCATTGGTCGATTCTTGTGTGTGCCCTGACGGGGATTGAACCTGCAACCTTGGCGTATGGGACTGTGCTCTGACTGATGAGCTGCTTGGCCAGGGCCTTGTACCACCCCTTCTTTATCCGCTCACCTACTGGTGGGCACTCGGTGGCTCCCACAGCTCGGGCTGTTAATAGCCCTGCACGAACAAAGGGGTGCCTACAGTCTTAACATTCGTGTTTTGGACTTGTTGGGACAAATGTCCAGAAGTGGGGCCACTGGTCATGAGGAAGTTCAGTTTGACATTTTTGAGGATCCGCCATCCTGCTTTCTGCCGTGGCGGCGCCTGACGGCATTCCCACCGACTACTGACCGTGCCACTGACGGCACGTCCCTTTGGCCACACCCTCCCAGCACTTGCTTGTTGATTTATTGCTGGCAGCCATTCTGACAGGTGTGAGGTGGCACCTCCTCGTGCTTTTAATTTTCATGTCTGTGATTAGTGATGTTGAGCATCATTTCATATGTCTGTTGGCCGCCTGCATGTCCTCTGTCCTCTATCTGTCCTGTTATCTATCCCCTGAGGATATTCTTCCCGTTGGTTTCCAGTGAGAGTTGAAGGGAAAGAATAGAGAGCTGAAAGGGAGGGAGGGAAGGGGGAGAGAGAGAGAAACGTTGATGTGAGAGACACACACATCGATTGGCTGCCTGCTGGGGCCAGGAAACCTGCAGCCGAGGTGCATGCCCCTGCCCGGAACTGGAACGGGGCTGATGCTCCAGCCACGGAGCCAAACCAGCGAGGGCTCTGCCCATCCTGTGATCAGATGGTTTGTCTTTGTGGGGCTCCCCGCGTGGCTCTCCCCCGCAGTGCTGTCCTGTTGGAGGTTCTGTTTCTCATACAGCGTTGGCGCTGACTCAGACTTCGCAGGCACCACGCTAGAGGAGGCACTGCCAGTGCTGCTCCTGTCTTCCGGAGCCGAGCCTTCGGCACCTCCCGGCTCGTGGCCCCCTCGGTGCGCGGGGTGGTGTGTTTCATGCTCGTCCGGGGGGTCTGACGGGGCTGGAGTGGGGACCTGCTCTGATTGACCCTAACAAGTGAGGTGTGAGCCCCCCACTCTCCTGTGTCCCGAGGCGAAAGGGGTCTGCACGGGGGGCTCACCCGATGGGGCTGCGGCCGCTCTTCCTCTGTGTCCGCGCCCACCTGTCGTTGCTGTGGAAACGGCAGGCTGCACACCCCCACCTCACTGCTGCCCACAGGGTCTCCCCCTCAGGTTGTCATTTCCGGCCAGCCCGTCCGTCATTGGAACGGCTGCCGTGGGTCTGGCTGTTCAGCAGCACCCGTGACCCTGCCGCTGGTCGGGAGCATCCCCACGCGGTGACCATCCAAAGGCCATGAGGGCCCAGTCGCGCACTGTGGTGTCTGCTGCTGCCCGCACCTCTCCGCGTCCGGGGGCCTCACAGCGGCCGTCATAGGGCACCACTGATGGTGCCTCCTCGGGGGTGGGCGCTGCCTGCACTGGTCTAGCTGCCCTTTGGGGGGTGGGTGCTGCGCGGGGAAGACCTGCCTTTCGGCCGTGCCGGATGCAAGCGAGGGCTCGGCGGTGCATCCTCGGGTGGCGCCCTTGGCCACTCCCGTCCCGGCCTTCAGTCTGGGCCTGGGCAGGGCTGGGGCATGGGAGGAGGGTCGGCCGGGCCCACACCAGGACTGACCAGGCTGCGGGCTCACTTTCAGAACCGCGGCATTGCCTCCTCAGTCTGGCACGAATGGTGTGCCCGGTGGGAAGAGTGGTTCTGAACGTTACTGACCAGGGCCCTGTGCACGCCACTGACGCGCTGCCCGGAGGCCGCCCGCTGGGATGGGCCTGGCTCAGATGGCGCGGGGCCCCGTGCTGGGCCGGTGGTGTGTGCGCGGCCACACTGTGTGAGAGGCAGTGCCAGACTTGGCTCTCCTCCTCTGACGTGCGTTCTCTCCTTAAAGCCACTCTTTTTTTTTCTTTTAGTTTTATCATTTTATGATTTCTGTGATGCCTCCTGTGACTTACGTCATTACACGCACATCACACACTGGCTGCGAGAGACACGGAACAAACCACGCTGTGGAGCGGCGGGGCCTGCTCTCTGCGTGAGAGTAACGTGTCTTCTCTCCTTTGTTTCCTCACAGTGCAGTATTCCAGGGCGGAAGCATCTGGACTGAATGGAAGTTAGCATCAAAAAAGGCCCCTTTTCCGCTCAGAAAGTTGTCAAGTACCTAAGGATGAAGCAGGCGCCGGAAATCCTCGGCGGCACCGCCGGGAAGCCCCCGGGCTGCGAAGTGAACCGCGAGTGCTCCGTGTTCCTGGGCAAGGCGCAGCTGTCCGCCGCCCTGCAGGAGGGCGTCGTGCCCAAGTTCAACGGCCGCGACGCGCTCCCCTTCCTCCCGGCCGAGAGGCTGAGAGACCTGACCTCCCGCGTCTTCAATGGGGAGCCTGGCGCCCACGACGCCAAGCTGCGATTTGAGCCCCAGGACACGAAGGGGGCCGAGACCCCGCCCAACACCACCCCCGTCAAAAACGGCTCCCCGGAAATCAAACTGAAAATCACCAAGACCTACATGAACGGGAAGCCGCTCTTTGAGTCGTCCATCTGTGGGGACGGCGCAGCGGCTGCGGCCCCGCCGGAAGGAGAAGGACCGGAGCCAGAGAGCAAGGCGAGGAGGAGCAGGAAGAGGAGCATCAAGTACGACTCGGCGCTGGAGCAGGGCCTCGTGGAAGCAGCTGCGGGGGCCGAGGTCGCCAGCCCCGCCGACAGGAAGGTATTCACGGCAGAAGTCGGGGCGCAGGGGTGGCAGGGGAGCTGGGGTCGTGGCGCAGGCCTGGCCCCCGATGCCCCAGCGCTGCTCCGTCAGGCTGCACGGCCTCCTGAGCCGGTGTGAGGCCTGGAGCGGGCAGCTGAGTATGCCAGGCTCCCGTGCCAAAGAAGACAGACGGGCGTCTGAGCCAGCGCGTCCTGCCAGGCGTCCGGCTGTCCGCTCCCTGGCCTCCCTCCGCGAGGCCTCCGGGCGGCTCTGGTCGGTGGTCATGTCGGAGGCGTGAGCAGTGCCGTGAGGTGCGCCAGCCACCCACCCGCCCACCAGTTCCCTCCCCTCGCCGGGCTCCTCCACAAGGCCTTGGCTGTGTCTTGGTGCAGAGGCTGGGGTGCAGAGCCCTAACGCATCATGAGAGAGCACGGTGCTTCCTGTCATCACGTCTTAACAGGACCTCCAGGGAGCCCCCACTTAAATGAGTGTAAACCCCATAAACAGCCAGGAGCCTTGCTGAGGCTGGAGGAATGGGGAGGTGCCGCAGCCCCCTCGCCCCATCACAGAGCTGGGGTCCTCTGGTAGGCGTGAGAGAGGGGAGGGAGACCAGGAATACTTAGTTTAAAACCACACTCAAGGAATTCTCTTTGCAGTTTCCTCAGACAGGAGAGGGAGTGGCCAAATTCCTTGGGATTATTAAATAATTAAGAAGTTTGAGGTTGAAACAGGTGTTTCGAGTGCTCGAATGTCCGGGTCTCACTGAGTGCTTATAACGGGACTCGAAGAGGCCTGGCTGGTGGTGGTGGTGACGGCCCCGGTTGGTGGTCACAGGGGAAGAGGCTGGCACAGGGGACGCCCAGCCCGTCACTGGGCTTTGCTAAGACGAGTAAACCCCTGATTGCTGACTCCGTCCTCGGGCGGGGGCCTGACACTTGTCCTCAGGGGCTGTCATAGGACTGGGTGCTGAGGACTAGTCCGAGAGTCCCCTTCCTGAAAGTGTGTGACGTGGCAGCCTGTGCCAGCCCTCAGCACCCACACCCGTCTGTAAGGATGTCCAGCTCTCTGCCCAAGGTGTGGCCTCCAGGGCTTGGGACCTCACACTCAAAAGGTCAGGCCGCCGGCTGCTGGTCCCCGGAGGCCAGAGTGAGGGTGCTGGGGTGGAGGTGGCCTCCTAAGCACCTGGGCTCCGAGATGGAGAGGCAGGTTTGGGGCCCAGGACTCAGGCCACAGGGCTGGAGCTGAGGCTTCTGCCAGGCTGCTGGTGTTGGTGCCACCCTGGGTCCTGCCACATGTGCCGAGGGCGGGTCCAGGAGCATAAAGCACTGCTCAGGTGGGAAGGAGAGAGGTCACCCTCTTTGGCTGCACAGTGTGGGCAGCCCCTTAGCTGAGGGTGAGATTCTGAGGGTGATGCCAGGGCTGCGATTTGAAAACAGTGTTGGGGGGTGGGCAGGGGTGGAGCCTCCAGCTGGTTAACCCTCAGTGTCTTGTGGCTGGAAGGCTGGACTGAGGGTGGGTGTCTTTTGTTCATTTTCAGGTTCCAGCTAAGAAAGAGCCCTGCCCCGGCGCAGGCAGAGACAGAGACCACCTGCTGAGATACGGCGTGGGCGACTTGGTGTGGGCCAAGGTGTCAGGCTACCCCTGGTGGCCCTGCATGGTGTCGGCCGACCCGCTCCTGCACAGCTACACCAAGCTCAAAGGTGCGCCTGGGTGCTCCCTCTCCTGCCGGTGATCTTCCTCCCTCCTCCGGGACGAGCCCTCCGGTGGTTCTTCCCGTGCAAGTGCCCGTGACGAGAACTGTGCTGTCTTCACTGTGCCACTGTGCACAGCACGGTATTGGGCGCGTTCATGCTGTGCAGCTGGCACCAGTGCCCGGGAGTACTCCTGCCCCGGGCACCAGCCTCTGCTCCCTATGGCTTTTGTTTCTTGTTTTTAGTAATTTATTTTATTCTTGAATCACATACTTATTTATTTATTTATTTTTTAATTCTCACCCGAGGATATTTTTCCATTGATTTTAGAGAGAATGGAAGAGAGAGGAAAGACAGAGAGAAACATCGATGTGAGAGAAACAACACATTGATTGGTTGCCTCTGCATGAGCCTCGACCAGGGCCTGGGCTGGGGAGGAGCCTGTAGCCGAGGTATGAGCCTTGGACGGAATCGAACCGGGACCCTAGTCTGCAGGCCAGCGCTCTCCACTGAGCCCCACCAGCGAGGGCTGCTTCCTAGTTCTGATGTGCGTTTTCCTGGAGGTCAGTGGTGCTGCACGTTTTCCACGGGCTTGGTGCCATGAGGCAGTTCCTTGGAGGACCCGTTGGGATGTCTCCAGCGTGTCTGTGCTGTGAGCTGCAGGCCTTGTCCGCCGAGGCCTCCCGGGCGGCATCCGCGGGCCGCACGTCTGCGTCGGGAGGAGCCGGGCAGCGTGTGCGGAGGCTGTGCACGTGGCCAGTGGGCTGCTGCCTCCGGGCACGTCTGCCTGGCACTGCCGCCTCCTCGTCTTCTCTTTAGAAAGCGCGCCTGGAACCGAGCAGTTTTCTCTTGTGGGTTTTTGTCACCGCTTTTTCCATCTTATGGAATGGAACCTTCATGGTCTTATTCCTGGATCCTACATTTTAAGAACTATGACGGCCTGGGTTACTGGCTCCTCGGTTTCCGCGCTGACTTTCTGTCTGCGTTTTCATCCGCTCCTAAGCGGTGTGTGTGGTGCGCTCCCTGTGACGTGCAGTTTTGTCAGTCTCTGCTGGCCCCGCCTTGGGCTGGTGCCTGCTCACCGAGTTCTCCATGGGATCTGGCTGCACGTCCTGGGCGCCAGGTGTCAAAGTTCGGTGCTTCCTTTCCGCCCGCCCTCCAGTTCTGAGGCAGCGCGGGCCCTGTGCCACGTGAATGGCTGCGTCCACTCAGAGGCTCTGGTTCTGGAGAAACACGGGCTCGGGCTAGTGCCGAGGGCCAGGACTGTGATGAAGGACAGGCTCCTGGGCCAGTAGGTACCTGGGCCAGGTTCTTAGGAGGCATGCGGGCTGGGCGGCAGTGACGGTGGTCACCACCAGGCGCCATGGGGGAGTTTGGAAATTGGCACAGAAAGGAGGGTATGCCTAAGCAGGGGTACAACTGGTGAATCCTATGGTGAAACAAAACAATGCCTTGACCTTCTCCTTGGACTAAAACAAGTTTCATGTGGATTGAAGGGACCGAAAATTGGGTTACATCGTTACCAAATTTCTGGCAGAGAAGAACTTAAAAAGCGTTACGTTTGTTTTACAAACTTAAGGTCCCATACAGACTGCTCTTCTGCCTGAGGTGAGGAGCACGTTCTGTGTCCGGAACTGGTGGTTAGAGTGCTGCATACACATGGCAACAGTTTTCCTCGTGATGCCAGGGCTCTGCGGGCACCTGTGTCATTTTAACCAAGGAAAGCCCCGAACACTGACGGGTGATGGGGAGCCCTGGCCAGGTCGCTCGGGCGGTTGGAGCGCCGTCCGTGCACCGGAAAGTTGTGGGTTCAGTCCCTGGTCAGGGCGTGCAGGGGAGGCACCTGATGGGTGTTTCTCCCATCAGTCTCTCTCAGATCGATAAAAACATGTCCTCGGTGAGTGTTTAAAAAGAGAGTGGGCCGAGCCGGTGTGGCTCAGTGGAGAGAGCATCGATCCGCTCAAGGACTGAAGATCCTGGGCACCTCGGCTACAGGCTCAATCCCTGGCCCTGATCGAGGTGCAGGTGAGAGGCAGCCACCGCTGTGTCTCTCGTCACAAAACAAAACCAAGACACCTGGCACCTGGCACGTTTCTGAGCCTGAGCTGACCTCACATAAAAAGCACCCCCGGCCCGGCTGCAGTGGCCCAGGGGGAGGGTGCGTTTATGAACCAGGAGTCCACAGTTCAGTTCCCGGCTGGGCCCTGGCATTCCCTTTCTCGGGTTTGGGACCAGGTGCCTCTTCCTCACCCAGGCCGCTCTGGCTGCGCTGTAGGGTGTGGCTCATTCCTGTCTGCGGGGAGCCACCCCTGGGGATGTGGGCCCTCTGTGGCCTCCTGGCTGCCCCGTCCCCCCTCTCAGCTTTGGCCTGAGTGGCGGGCAAGGCTGCCAGCTGGTGGGAGGTAGGGGGCTGGGCCTTCACCCAGGCTGCCAACACCAGCCGTTCCCGTCCCTGCTGTCTGTCCCGTGTGGAAGTGCCCTTTTGGGGTGTGCTCTTTTGTTCGTTTGGAATCTTTTCAAAATGGGTGTGGGAAGAGAGGAGGGGAAGGTGATGTCAGCTCTCTTACCAGGCCACTCTGACCTTCCCTGGGGTCCCTCCCTGGCAGAGTGGGGGTGTGAGGGGTCCTGCAGGCAACCCCAGCTCTGGGTCAGTGCCAGGAGCAGGTTGGTTTTCTAATGTCCCACTGCCGGCCCTCGGGCCCTGACCTTTCATTTAAAACCCAGGTCAGAGAAAGAGCGCGCGCCAGTATCACGTCCAGTTCTTCGGCGACACCCCCGAGCGGGCGTGGATATTCGAGAAGAGCCTGGCGGCTTTCGAAGGAGAAGAACAGTTCGAGAAGCTGTGCCAGGAGAGTGCCAGGCAGGCGCCCACGAAGGCGGAGAAAATCAAGGTGACCACGGGCCCCGGGCCGTGGCAGACCCAGAGCTGGGTCCCGAGCTGAGTCTGGGTCTGGTGTTGAGCTGGCAGTTGCTTGAAAGAGTGTGATGCTCCGTGTCTGTCACTGCTCACTGCTGCCTGCGGACGCTCTGTTCCAAACGTCACACAACCCTTCTCACTTCGTGAGATGACTCCCAGAGATCACTTCTTTTGTAGTCTGTGTTTCCCTTTATGGGTTGTGATATTATATGTGATATGTGTGTACATGTGTGTTTACATTAGTCAAATGTGATTAAAACTTACTTCTAGTGTAAGGAAGCAGTTATGTGGGGCTGAACTCGGTAAACCTTTCAAGTTGATTGGTTTTTATCATTTTTGTTTCTAAATCTGTCTGAAATTGTGGAAGTGCCCTTTCCATGGGCTGCTTCTATGTGTCTGTTTTCTTTTCAGCTGCTGAAACCCATTTCAGGGAAGTTGCGGGCCCAGTGGGAGACGGGCCTCCTGCAAGCAGCCGCCGCCGCTGCCATGCCGGCCGAGGAGCGGAGAGCCAAGTTCACCTTCCTGTACGTGGGCGGCCAGCTGCACCTGAGCCCGCACGCCGCCCGGGAGGCAGGCCTGGCCGTGGAGGTGCCCGGCGCCGCGCTGGGGCCCGCAGGGGTCCCCGGAGGAGCCGATGGGGACCCAGCGTCCTGGAGAGACGAGGGCGGCCCCGTCAAGAGCAGGCGGAGAGCCAGGCTGGGTCGTGCTGCCGAGAGCCAGGATGGCGGCCCTGGGCCGGGGACGGCGGCTGCCCCAAAGGTGGCCGAGGCCGGCTCCCAGAGGGGCCCGGCGTCCCCGGCCCGCAGGAGGAAGGCCGGCGCCTCCGTGGTGCGCGGCAGGAAGGGCGACGCTGCGTCCCAGTTCCTGGTCTTCTGCCAGAGGCACCGGGACGAGGTGGGTGCGCGTCGCTGTGTTCTCACTGGCGGGCGCGTGGGGAGCCCCAGCCCTGCGCAGGTTCCGACCTGACAGGCGACCGCGGGGTCTGAGCACGTCCTCCTGTGGGCGAGCAGATGGGGGCAGCGGGCTGTGGCTCCCGTGGGCTGCCCTGTGCGAGAGCTCGGCCTCGCGCTCAGCTTGGCCCTGGGCGAGTCTCCCCTAGGGGCTGTGCTGCACTGGGGGGGTCCACATCACGGACCCCGCGCCCTCCCCAGCTCCGCGTCTGCTGAGCTCCTGTTTAGGAGAATCAAACCTGCAACCTCTTGGTGTGTGGCACGCACCCACCGCCGGAACCACCACCGGGCTGAGGGCTCGTGGCGTCCCCGGAGCCCAGCTGCGGGCGGGGCAGGTGCAGGCTGGGTCCCAGGGACCGTGGGGACGGGCTCCTCACGGAGAGCCTGGCGGGGCGCACAGCCTGGGGGCAGGTGCCCAGGAGCCGCAGGGCGGCGGCAGGAGCGCTCACTTGGTTCCTGGACTTTGAGGGTCCTTTCACCTCCTGTCCTGATGCTCCCAGGCCTGAGAGGTGGCTTTGCCCTCTGCCTGTTTCATGTCTGCATCTGGGTGCGTTCCCTCTGGTCACGTGACAACTCACCTCTAAGCTCAGAGCTTAAAGCTACCGCACGGTGTCACGGTCAGGAAGGTGGGCACCTCTCAGGTTCTGCCTCAGGGCTTCCCGTGAGGTCACAGGCAGGGTGTTGGCCGGGGCGACCATTTTGGGCTGCAGGCCCGTGGGTGAGCGCCCACACGTGGGACTCTGGTGGGGTGCCCAGGGCCCGGTGCCCAGGACTCTTGCTGGTGAAGGTCTGAGACCCTGGAGGCAAAAGTGCTGAGGGCGGCTGAGCTCACCCTGCTCGCAAGGTGGCGGCAGGCAGGGCACAGCGCTGCTGGCTGAGGGCTGCTGGGAGCACAGGGGAGGTGGGAGGTGGAGAGGCCTGGTGACCTGAGGGACATGCGGCACAGTGGAGGCTGGAGTGGGTGCACTCCCCGTCGCAGGAGGAGGCCAGGAAGGACACACAGGGTGGGGTGGCCGTGTCCAGAGGGGGGTTTGCATTGGGGGCAGAGTTCCCCATGTTGGCTGGCAGGTGTTAGGTGGGGGTGGTGCTAGGTCTCGGCGCTAGTGAGCAGCCGGCATTAACGGTGGTGCCTGACCACTGCCAGGCGAAGCGTGACCCCGTCAGACAGGGGAGCGGGACCCCCCTCCCCCGGCCCCGTCCACAGGCTGCCCCAGGCTGGCTCCTCGGCTGCCCGCGCTCTGCCCTGGTGGAAAGGGCCTTGGGAGCGCGTCTCTGAGGCGGCCGCCAGCTGCGCTGCAGAGTCAGGACACCCGGGAAGCGGGGGACCGGCCCTCGCACTCCCTGCAGGTTTCTGTGCAGGAAGCAGTTTGGTTTTCCGGACGGACGTCTAGGCGAGGGGAGCGCGTTCTTAGTTCACAGGCCCCGGGCAGCAGTGTCGGCCGGTGTGGCCTGAGGGTCAGAGTTGGTTGTCCTCCGCTCCCCTGCTGTCGCTGGCTCTCAGACTCAGTGCCCGCGAGAAGCCGTGGGGAACCTTCCGCCAGCCGGTCCAGGCCCCGGGAGGGGGGCGCTGGAGTCCTGGGAACCAGGGCCCGGCTGGCAGCCTGTGGGCTGAGAGGCTGCGTCTAGGTGCGGCCTGAGGGGTGGGGAGCCGGCCAGGCTGGACATCGGTGCCGCCTGCGCTGGGTGGACGGGGCTTAGGGCCTCCTCCGCACCCACCCTCACGCTGTCTGTCCAGAGCGGGTCCCTGAAGGTGCCGTGGTGCTCCGGCCAGCAGGACGCCGGGCCCAGGCCTCACTCACTCCCTGCTCCAGGGCCCTGTTCCCGCGGGACCGTTCCTATCACTGAGCTTCCAGCCACCTAGGAAATGTAACCATTTCCCTCCCCATTTCCGCCCCGTGGTGGCGTCACAGCGGAGCCTCTGCTCCAGCCTTGTTTCCAGAAGCGAGTGCCAGCCAGGGTCCCGGTGCTGAGCAGCTCTCGGGCTCTGCAGGCCGTCGTGGCGTGGGGAGGACGCCTCCTCACCGCACCCCTCTGCTCGCAGGTGATGGCTGAGCACCCAGACGCCTCCCCGGAAGAGATCGAGGAGCTGCTGGGGTCCCAGTGGAGCATGCTGAGCGAGAAGCAGAAAGCCCGCTACAACACCAAGTTTGCCGTCCGGGCGGCGTCCCCCTCCGAGGACGACTCCGGTAAACGCCCAGATGGGGTGTGTGCGGGGCGGCCCCGCTCCCCAGCTCTGACCCGCAGGGCCGTGCTGGCCTGGCCACGGGAACGCGTGGTCACGGTGAGGCACCGCTGCCGTGTGCGGCCGCCCTCCGTGTCCTGAAGCTGTTTGGTGCGGCCCCGCTGGCCTGCAGCCCTGGGGCTTCAGCCCGAGTGGCCGGGCTTCCGTGGCCTGTTTGTGGGAGCTCACAGGCAGGGCGGAGACGGGGCTGGCCTTGCCGGGGTGTCCTGGTTCCTCCTCAGCCTCAGATTAGAACACAGACAACTGCCCCTTCGCTGTAGGCAGCGGAGAGGAGCCGAGAGGTGCCCACCTTGGCTGCCACAGCACGTGTCTGGCCTGGAGAGCACCTGCTGGCGGGCAGCTCGGATGGAGCTGCTCTCACCGAAGGCCTCTTCCGGGGCTGTGGCCAGGAGCGGGCTCCACGAAGGGGCTTGCAGGCTGGGCAGATGGTGTGCTGTGCCACCTGGAGGCAGGTTCAAGGGGACACTGCCCTCCCATGGGCGTTAGCGAGTCCGAGCATAAACCTGGACGTGGCCCTGCAGTGGGAAGGCCGGTTTGTGGCCCACACAGGGCGTCCCGGAGCCTGCCTCGTCCGTCCTCTGCCTGGGCCCAGGTCTGGGCGGGAGGGAGCCCTGGGGGCTCAGCACGGAGCGTGGACAGCCCTGAACCTGCGGGCGCAAGCGGAGTTGCTTCTTTAAGGAAATGGATAAATGCAGCAAGTTGTAGGGTTTTTAAAGTTCAACTTAAATTCTAGTCTGAACCTTAGTAAGTGAAGGATTAAGTAATACTGGGTTATATTTAAGTTTTTAATCTTTATGTACTTTTCTTGATTGATGAAAGTATTTCATGTGTGTCCTTATCCTCCCATTGCCCCCACACCCTCATTCATGTCTGTGTCCAGTGGTTAGACTTATGTGCGTGCATACATAGATTTAAATTAAATGTTGTAGCATGTCAAAATGTAATGGTAGCAAATGCCAGCCCTGGGCCAAGACGGCAGGGAACCGCCCTAGCTGGTTTGCACCCTCGTGCTGGTGGTGCTCGTGCAGCCGTGCAATGGTTTTTTATTTCATAGTAGCTTCCGAATACTTTATTTCATTGATTTCAGAGAGGAAGGGAGAGGGAGAGAGAGTCATGGATTGGCCACCTCATGCACTCCCCGCACTGGGGATCAAGCCCGCCACCCGGGCATGTGCTCTGACCGGGAACTGAACAATGTATGAGCTGGTTCCTAGGTCAGTCTCAATGCCAGAGCCACGCCGGCTGGTGAGCAGCACTTTTCACGTACGTCCCCCTCCCCTCCCTAGGTAGTGTACGTGGGAACAGAAGAGCCCACCCCAAGAGGGCTCAGGACCCCGCAGGAGACACGGGGTTGGAAGAGACGCCCAGGAAAAGACTCCGGACGGACAAGCAGGGTCTCCGGAAGGTAATGGCGGGGTGTCCTGGTTCCTCCTCAGCCTCAGATTAGAACAGGCCTGCCAGGCCCCATGCCAGTGCTGTGACTCCAGCTCCTGGCATCTTGCCCTCCCTCCCCGTGGGCACCGACAAGCTTCGCTGGTGGCACTGTGGGAGGCTGCTGCCGAGAGCAGCTCTGACTGCCAGGGGCTGGGGCACAGAAAAGCCTGCAGACCCTTTGAGCAGCCGAGGGACTCGTACACGGCCTGTCCGGTGGGGAAGGGGGGGGGGCTTGCTGATGACCTGCCACCGCTTAGCCTCCGAAGGCCGTGGTCTGCTTCCGGGGCAGGCGTGACAGCCCACAGGCCGAGCGGCTCTCATGAGCTCGTGGAGTGTGTCAGGAGCTCGTGGTGTCTGTGGGACCCCTGGTGCTGTGCCGCATGGTGCAGAGGCCACGGCCCGCCCCTCACGTTCCCGCACAGTCCAGCTGCCTGAGGACAGTGCGCGCCAGCCTGTGGGAGAGCGGCACCAGCTTGTCCGTGGCCAGTGCTGCTGCGGTGCTCACCGAGGGAAGGCGAGCACCAGGCCCACGGGGAGCCTCGGGAAGTGGCTCTGTGTCCTCTGCTCTCTGTCCACCACAGAAAGTAGATGTCGCACGTGTTGCTAACGTGGGCACAGCTGGCACTGCTGCACGTCTTACTTCTATCAGGCCATCTTGGCAGCTCTGGGGCGGCGGCTCTGCCTGCTCCAGGCGTCCAGGCGCTGCAGCCGCCTGTGTGACACGGTGCTTTGACGTGTTTGTATAAATGATGTGCCGGGAAAATTGACATTGAAATCTCCAAATTCGCACGGAGCGGCTGGGCGGACACGTCTTTGGACGCGCAGCTCAGGAGCCGCACGTGACAGGCAGGGTGGTGTCTGCCTGGCCTGGCTTTCCGATCGTGCCAGCCGCCAGTCGCTGTCACCCCAGGTGCGGGCTCTGCCTGGCGGGGGCCGGAGGGGGGTGTGTGTGCAGTGCAGGGTGGCCGGGAGGCCTGTGTCACAGTGCCTCGTGGCGCTGTTTTCAGTGACAGACTCCGTTCTGGGGGCTGGACAGTCAGGTGCTCACGGTGCCTGCTATTCGGCCGTGTGCTGGGCCGTGACCTGGGCCGTGAGGTTTGTGTGGAGCTGGCCTGTGAGTCTGACACCCTCGCAGGAGGAGCTAGTGGGGAGGTCGGCACCGACTCAGCCTGGTGCCACTTTAGGACCCGGCAGCCTGGAGCGGGTCCTTGCACTCCCCGCGCCCTGGCACCAGGGGAAGCACCCGGTCAGTCCAGTGTGAAGGCCCCCGGGGTGCAGATATGGGGCTGGGCTGCTGGGGACCTGCCGGACGCTTCCCAGGAAGACGTTTCAGTCACCATTTCCCAGCAACCTCCGTGCGTTCATGTTAGGAGATACATTCCTTTTTCTCTTCTCTTCTTTTTTTGGGGGAGGGGTTAGCAAAGGCAGAAATTTATTGGAGAACAAGGACACTCCCACATGGGGAGAGGGACGAGTCCCACAGAATGGACTCCCAGTAGGCAGGGGGAGAAGGGTCCCCGTTCCTTTTCTTTATTCTTCTTCCTGTTTTTTCTTTTAATGATAGAGAGAGACCACTGCAGACAAAGCGTCCCGAACAGGCTCCTACAAGAACGCAGAGGCTGTGTCCTCCCTGAAGAGCCAGGCAGGTAATGTGGCCACGCAGCGGTGGGCCCGCGGGTGCCGGGAGAGGGGGCGGGGTGGAGACGGGCGGACTCTGTCCGGTGGGTGGGTGGGTGGAGGCTTGGCTGGGAGGGACCGGAGCCCTCAGGGGTCAGAGCCACAGTCAGGCTGACAGGTGCCAGGACGGCTCCGTGCACTTGAATAGCAAACCCTCTTACGTCACGGTTTAGCGACGCAGCTAGGCTTTGTTGACGCCAGCCTGTGATCTCTGCCAGGCGTGTTCTCCGACTCTGCCAGAGAAGGGGGTCCGCCAGGCCAGTGGGGGGCTCGCTCCCCGTGCTGGCCAGCTGGCCCTCCCGCCTCCAGGTTGTGCTCCGGCTGCATGAGGCCTCAGAACGGGCTTCAAACGTTTGGAAGTAACTGTCAGCACCACGACAGGTGGACGCGTTAGTCGTCCTCTGACGGGTTTGCCAGTGGCTGTCTGGTGGTTACTTTTTTAATTAAGTAAATTTTTACTGGTTGAGTCTCTGAGAAAGGTCACTTGGTGGTTCCACCTGTTCGTGCACTCATCGGAGGTCTCTTGCCTGTGCCCTGACTGGGGATGGAGTCTGCACAGCTGAGCCACGCGGCAGGGCTTGTCTGTCCGTGGTTTATTTTTTACTGGGATATTTTTTCCATGGTTTTTTTTTAGAGAAAGTGGGAGGAAGGGGAGAGACAGAGATACATTGATGTGAGAGAGACACATAGATTGGTTGCCTCTGGCACATGCCCTGACCTGGGGCTGGGGATGGAGCCTGCAACCCAGGTACGTGCCCTTGACCAGAACTGAACCCAAGACCCTGCAGTCCGCAGGCTAACGCGCTAACCTCTGTGCCGCACAGGCCAGGGTTGTTGGGTCGTTTGTTAAAGGAAGCTTCCCGCTCCAGCTCTTGTAGGAAGGAAGGGGAGTTGGGAGAAGTAGTGCATGTTGCAGGCGGGGCTGGCCCCTCGCTCTCTGAGGTGCTGTCCTGGCTTTAAGGCAGCCCGCCAGCCCCCGCGAAGACTTGCGTTTGGTGATGAAGAGGTGGCTCCTTGAAGTGGGTAGTGGCATGGTGGTCGTGTGTGCTATGGGGCAGGAAGAAGAGACCAGACTAACCTGCTGTGGGTGGGGCGGGTGAGATTTGTCCAGAATGCCCGGCAGTGCCGTGGGGCCAGGTGCATGGAGCAGGGCGGGGGACGGCTGGGGCAGGCAGGGGCAGTGCAGCTCACGGTGCACGTGTCGGCCTTCCTCTACCTGCAGGTGCTCCCACCAGAGCAACGTAGACCCTGGTGCCACAGCGCCTCTCGGTTCCCAGAGGCACGTCCTCAGCAGGAGCGGGAGCGGGGTTCGCTCTCGAGCTGTACTTTACGGCTCTAATTACTTTGCAGCAACGAAGCACCTGTCTGACGCGTGCAAACCACTGAAGAAGCGGAGCCGGACCCCGGCAGCCACGTCCTCTGCGCTCGCCTTTAGCAAGAGTTCGTCCCCCTCTGCCTCCTTAACCGAGAACGAGGTAAAACACATCCCCACGAAGGCCGTTTCCTGAGCCCGCGGGCTCGGCCGGCGTCCGGTGGCGTCTCCACGCCGTGGGCGAGGCGGAGGCGCCCTGGACGTGTCAGAGCCGCCACGTGGGAAGACGTCGCTCTTTGCCTGTCTGAGCGCGTCTGCGTCTGTATGAACGCATGTGGCCATGCTGTGGGGCCGATGCATTTAACGCCCGCACCTCTGTGCTTGGGGCAGAGGAGGCTGCTCTGTCCTGCGTGACGCCTGCTGAGTGAGGTGGGCACCGGGCTCTCATCCCCGAGCGGAGACCTCTCCGGCTCCTGCGTCTTCTGGACCGGCTCCTGGAGGGCCGTGGCTTTGGGTCTGCTTGGGCCTCGGTGGTAGCACCTTCGCCAGCAGTTGAGCAGCGAGGAGGAGTGGCGCCTGGTGTCGGGGCTGGCGGGGGTGTGAGGCGTGACCACCGCTGGCGGGACACGTAGACTGCAGCACAGACTGGCCTGGCCGTTACGAGGAACCAAAGCCAGCCTCGGACGCAGCGACGGCGCGCGTTCGTCCAGGGGGAGTGGGGTTCAGCCGCCCGGGTGCCCAGGAGCTGAGTTCAGGTTGAACGTCTCCCTCGTTCCTGTGGCTCCCCTTCCTCACGGGGGATGGGGGCTCCGTTCCTGGGTTCTGGTGAGGAGAGCCTTGAGCCTTGCGGCCCGGGGCAGGGGGGCCGGGATGGACAGACCTTCACCCTGTTGTGTTGGAGGGTGCCCTGTCTCCCGCACGGTCCCCCGTGGGGCAGGCGTCGGCTCTCCGCCAGCCTCAGTTTCTTCCTCCGTCAGACGAGGGCAGGCCTCCCACGTGTGAGGTGTCTTCCAGTGGCTAAGGTGCAGGGGCCCGAGCTCGCTGCCTGGTCCTCTGCCCTCCCATCCCCCCGTGGGTGGGACCGGCTTCCTCGCCAGCCTTGTGTGCAGGAAGCTGGGCCTCCTTACCCCTGGCGCCCTAGGAGGCAGCAGACTTCCTCACGCACCCAGGAGCCCGTGGAGACGGAGAAGGCAGGTCCCGTACACAACGGGTCCCCCTTCCTGTCCCTGTTCGGGTCCTGCCGAGAGTTAACGGAGGGGCCTGCAGGCTGGAGGGGGTGCGCGACAGGAGTCCGGGTCCAGGCTGTGCTTGCTGCTTCCTGGCCGCTCCAGCATCTCCCGCGCCTCGTCCTCACGCGCCTGTCGGGCACAGGCCGGGGCAGACACGGAGCTGCTTTCCTCGCCTGTGTCCCTGCCCTGGGCCTGGCATGGACGCGAGGAGCTGGCATGGTGGGGCAGAGGGCACGCTGTAGACGAGCGGGCGGTCCGACGCCCGTTCTCCAGGCTGGGCTGCAGCCTGGTGGCGAGACGTGGCAGGAACTGGGGAGCATGATCTCATCACTGGCCTCAGGTGACTGTCGATGCTTGTACTTCGGACGTGGGTAGACTAGACATGTTGGTATCGCTGCACTCCTGCACCCCGGCCTTTTGGAGGGGAGGTACAGAGCTGAGCCTGCTGCTCCTCGTGTAGAACATGTGAGTCACAGGCCGTCCACCGGTCACGTGTGTGGCTTACCCTCATCTTCCCCAGAGCTCGTGTCCCGGAACGGCGGTGTTCCCGAGCCGCTGCAGGCGGACAGGAAGGCTGGCCGCTAGGTGTCACGTGACTGTGACCCCGCACAGTCCGCACCCCCGCATGTGCCGCGCTGAATGCCTGCCGCATGCGAGGCAGCGGCGTCCCCGCCCCTGCGGACCGGGCTGGCCCCTCATTCGGGCTGCGGGCCCTTTCCCCCACCCTTGACCCAAGCAAGGCACCAAGTAGGGTTGGTACTCAGGACGTTTGAGGTCATGTTACAGTTAAGTCCCTCAGAAAGGGCGTGTGTGGTCCACCACCGTTACCCAGGGCTGTTCCCGCCCAGCCCCGTCCCGGGGGGACAGGAGGAGGTGACGCTGCATGACGGCCTGCAGGGCGTGGACGGAGGCGCGTGTGGTAACTGGGTTTTTATTCCCTCAGTAGAGCAAATGCTTATGTGCTCGCCGCCTCTTGCGGGAGCCCACACGTTGGACGGGTCAGCTGCCCTGTGCTGCCGACACGGCGGGTGTCCGGGCGGCTCCCTGTCCCCTGAGGAAGAGGAGTGCAGTCTGTCTTATTGGTCAGTAGACACACAGTGATGAGCACAGTAGCCCCTGTTAGACCAGGTAAGCTACGTTCCAGGCATCTAGCCAGTCACACCCACCCCGAGGGAACACACAGCCGAGCGGCCACTGAGGCCAGGCCGAGGGGCCTCCGCCAGGTGTCCCGTCCTGTCCTCAGCTCATGCTTCGGGCTGTCACTGACCAGCGCTGGCGTCGGAGCTACGGGAGCCGCACAGACGGCATGCTGAGTGGTGCCCTCCAGCCACAGGCGGCCGCTGCTGTGGACACAGCTGCCTCCGGCGCACGGAGCGGAAGGTTTGATGCCGTCTTTTTCACGGAACGGTTTTACGGTGACACTGCACAGAGTGAGTGCATAGGAAGAAAACATGGTGTGCGGTGTTTGTTGTGAACAGTTCTCCCGACGCACTGACGCTCCCCAGCCGCTGGGCGTGGAGCCGGGTCGCACGCCCGCATGGCGAGGACCGGCTCCACGCCCTCCTCACGGCGGCAGCAGCGCGCGCTGTTTGCTGTAGACTCCTCCGAAGCCGTTCTTCACGTGGCGATTTCTGACTACACGTGTGTCCTGAGCCGTTGATTGTCACGCATGCAAAGCCCTTGGGCGCCTGGCTGCTCGCAAGGACGCAGGGTTCGCTTGTGACAAAGTGGTGATGACAATAAAGTGGTAAAATCCCCACCTTCCATCCTTACCCCGTGTGAGTGCTGTGTGGGCACGAGGAGGGGTCCTCCTGCACGGGGGCCGGGGGACGGAGATCTGGGGAGCCGGGCTCCCGGGCCCGTCAGAGTCCGGGCGGAGCGAGGGCGGACGCAGGGCGCGGCCTCCGGGGACGGAGCTGTGCCTACGCAGGGCACGAAGAGCGCAGCCATTGTGTGTGCGGCAGGAAGCTGGCCGCCGAGCGCTGGGTCAGACCGGGGCGTCCAGCGGCCCTCGGCCACAGTGACCACGCTTTCTGCGTGTCCGGAGAAGGGCCGGCACTGAGTTAGCCTCAGCCGAGGGCGTGAGCGCGTGGGGGACACGGATGGGTGTGCCCTGCTGCCGAGCCGGGGCATCCCCTGGGATGTGGGAGGCGAGTGGGCAGGCGGGGGCAGCGTGCTGCCACGAGGGAGTCACCTCCCTGGCCGAACCGTCCCCGCCGGCGTGAGGTGGCGTGCTGAGGGCCGCCCGTTCGGCCGGGGCCGCCAGAGGGGTGCGTGGGCTCTGCCCTGAGCGCGGGACCGAGCTGCGTGTCCTCTGCCGTCTGGCCGCTCCCCTCATGGCCAAGTCGCTCCAGCGGCCGAGCTACCTGTTGTCAAGACACCTGCGCTACAGCGTCCGCACAGCGTCGTCATAGCGACTCCATCCACGCTGAGGGGGTGGGTACAGCCGGAGGCCTCAACCAGGATCTGAGGCAGCTTGCTCAGTGCACAGGCCCCTTCCTCTGGCCCAGCGTCCCGCCCCTGCATGCATCCCCCGCCCACCCCTTGGGGTGGGCGGGGGATGCACCCCGTCCTGGCATGGAGGCAGGCTCTTCAGGCAGCGAGTGGCGGTGGTGGTCGTGGATCTGGCCCACGTGCCCGTGTCCCGGGGCCTTGCTCCGAGGTGGTCTGTGCAGTGTGGGTTGAGGTGCAGGTGCCCCGGGTGCTCTCTAGGGGTGTCCTGTCTGCCACGTCGCTCCTCCCAGCTGGTGAGAGGATGTTCCCAGAGGCCAACGAGGCAGCCTCCCTGTCTCATTGACCTGCTTCCAGGCGCTCAGGGTCCCAGCGGCCACCGCGGTGGGGGCCACGTGAAAGCTGAGCGCAGACAAGGGGGAGAAGCCCTGCCGGGCGCGCAGGACCAGGCGTGGTGTGTGGTGCGTGGTGCGTGGTGCGTGACGGAAAGCAGCGGGAAGGGCCAGGTGGAGGGCGGAGCAGAGCCAGCAGGTCCTGGCGTGCAGCTCCACCTCCGGCGTCTCGTAGCCACGGCCCAGGAGGAGGAGATGGGAGAGCAGGCAGCCCCAGGCCCGGTGCCCGCGGGAGGCGGGGGAGGAAGGCGCCCTGCGAGGCTCTGGCCCAGAGCCGGGCCGTGGCGCGTGTCCATGGCAGCGTCCGTGTGTGGGAGCGAAGGACGGGTTTCCTCCCCTCCGGGCCCCGTCAGTGAAGGTGGGCCCCGCGGTCCTAGGTGCCGCCCCGAGGCCGCCCGTCTGAAAGGACAGGGAGACAGGAAGGCGGGGGCGCTGGCAGGTGACGAGCTCGTTCTGTGTGAGCCCCTCGTGAAGGCGGCTCCGGCCAGGCCGGCGTGCTCGGGCCGGGCGCAGCCTTTGACCGCGTGTGGATCGGTGACGGAAATGTCCCTCTTGCTCACCGGCTGGCTCCTGGTTGTCTCGTCAGTGTGCTGAGTCCTCTCTGGCCTGGGTGTGGCCAGCGAGGGGGTTCGGAGCCAGGCACAGGACAGCGCTCACCTCGGTGGGAAGCGGACGTCCTCACGGGCGGAGGCCACGCGTCTCGTCCCCGCGCGTCCCAGGTGTGGGTCCCGGGCGGCATCCTCCGCAGGCTCAGGTCAGCAGAGGCCCACGGCCGCACCTCTTGGACACCCCTGCCCTCGGCGGTTCCGTGGTGGGTGCACGTGCGCGGTGTTTCTCGGCCGGGTCCAGTTGTTGGGTCTGCACGCCGGCTGCCAGCGTGTGTGGAAGCGGCTGCCGAGGCTGAGAGGGTGCCCGGCCCCCCCGCGGGGCTCGCTCCGCCGCACGTGCTGACGGCCCGCGGCGGGCTTTGTTCTCGTTCTGCGGAGGGCACGCGGGCTGGCAGCGTGCTGGAGACGTGTGTGTGGTCCGGGACCGGGGCCGGCCCTGGCTCAGGCCAGGCCTCCAGTGGCTCTCGCTGCCACGCCCCGGGGCGGGGGCCGCACCACGTCTGCCAGGACCCGGGCAGCCAGGGGCTCCAGGCCGCTCGTGTCGGGGGCCGGTAGCCGTTAGCGTGCACCGGGGCTCGTGGTGGCGAGGGCTCGCTCAGAAGCGGCGGCCATGAGCCCCATCCCTGCCTCGAGGGGACCAAGCCTGCTGAGCGCAGCTCCCGCTGTAAGTGCTGGCCCTCAGCACGGCTCGCAGCGCACGGGCGCCTCGTTAGGCCAGTCCCTGGCTTCCGCCTCCACGGGCCAGCCGGGGAGGACTGGTGGTCCGTTACAGCTCAGCCGTGTGACGCCGTGTGACGCTGCGTGGGCTGGAGCTGCCCCCAGGCCCGGCCCGGCGGGGGACCTGCCTGGTCTGAGTGTCCCACACGCTGCACGGCTCCCAGCAGCTGGTCGCACACGGTCGCCAGGTCACACCTTGGACGTGGGTGCGTGTGTGCGTGTGTGTGTGTGTGTGTGTGTGTGTGTGGAGGCTGCACCCGTGGGCAGGAGCGCGTTCCCGGGCCCGTGGGCGAGCTGACTGTCCCGCGGGAGGGAGAGGGTGCCAGGCCAGGGCCCGGTCGGGACGGCTGCGTGGAGCCTGCTCCCAGGCCGTCTGTCAGCGCCGGTCCCTTCCCACCGGCACCCTCGTGGGTGTGGAAGGGGGCGGAGGCGGCGCGGCTGCGGTTGGCCTGTGTGGGACCGCACAGGTGACTTGCTCTCACCCACAAGGCACCTGCCCGGGCTGGGGTGAGGGGTGCCGCTGGGGGCTGCGTGCTGGGGGGGTGGGGGCGCATGGAGTGGGATGTAAGGCCTGTGTTCTGTGTGCACCTTAGAGCCACCCAGGACCTGGCCTCTGTGGCGGGCCGCTCCTCCCCCGAACGTGTATCCCGTGTTCCTCCTCCACACGCTGCCCCGGGAACGCTCCATGGAAACCTCCCTCTGTAACCAGAAATAAACGGTGCTGCTCCTCCTCTGGCCCAGGACTGGTCTGTGTCTCTGTCTTCTCTCCTTGCACTTCCTTCCAGCCAGCCGAGGGGCGCGGGAGGGCGGGAGCCCGGAGGCCCCTCTGGGCCGGGGGCTGTGGGCAGCCACCTCCCCGGGGCCAGGCCCCTGCCGCCAGCCCTGCGCTGCCCGGTCTCCAGCGCCCGCCCATTGGGGACGTAGCTGAAGGGCCTGTGGCGTGGAGCGTGCGCTCAGAGCATCGCTTCAGGCGGCCTCCTCTCGGGGTGTTGGTGCTAGAGAACGGGGCGCCCTCCAGGCAGCCCCGTGGCCGGGCTTTCCCACTGCCCTTCAGCCCCGGAGAACGAGGAAACCGGTCCCGAGGGCACCTCTCCGACCACTGAGGTTAGGGGTGTCAGACACCAGAGTGTCGAGGCCGGACATTGGCCACACCTGTCCCCCGCCCCACACCAGTCGGTCCCTCCGAAAGCCAGCAAACCCCGGGTGTGGTTCTCTTACTTCTGCTCGCTGGAGGTCAGTCTGGACCAAGGTCGGAGCTGAGGCTGCGGGATGGGCTTGTCTGTGGGCTCTGCACTCGTTTCTTCGACTTCTCCAGGTGGCCTCTCCCCGCCCTCGCTCCGTGCCTGGCGGACGGCGAGCCGGGGTCCCGTGCCCGTGGCTTCTGGGGCAGAAGTGCAGTCCTCCGTTGGCTCGGTTGAAAATTCACGTCTCAGCGCTTGCTGGACGGGAGGTTGTTTCTCTGATGTTCAGTGAGAACTGAACGTAGGAAAATCTCCAGCGGCTGAGAGAGTCCATTGGTTTCTGTTTCGAGACCCAGTCTGGCTGGGGACGGAAGGGATGCTGAGTCAGAGGGGAGGGGAGCCCCGAGGGGGACACAGCCCAGGACAGCCGGCCCGAGGCCGCCCCGCCTCCAGCCCTCACCAGCCACAGCTGACAGTGCTCACGGCCTCGCCCTGCCTGTGCCGAGGAGGCGGGCGGAGGACGGAGGACGCGCAGGGACAGGCGTGACGAGCCCGGTCCTCGCTGGTGCGTGTCACGCCTCCAAAACACAGAGCCGCGCTTGCTGTGCTCTCAGAAACCCCCTGGCACCCGTGTTCCGGTACCCACCGGGGCGGAAGGCAGCACCCTCCGTCCCAAAGCCCGCCTTCAGCCACCGGTGCAAGCGCATGGCGTCCCACAGACGTCACTTCCTGTCGGGGCACGCACACCTCTGCCCTCCGCACACGTGTGCACACGCCCTCACGTCCCCTGGAACGAAGCCCGTTTCTGACTCTGTCCAGCTTCTCCTCAGTTGTTGTCAGAGAACCAGGCGTGACCACGGCTGCTGAGAAGAGTGGCCGTGCCGGCGAGTGGAGAGGCCAGCGTGCGTGCGCACCAGGCGTGCGCCACGCGTGTGCACGTGGACGAGCCCCGGTGGGCCTGTCCCTGGAGCCCCTGCGACTAGTGAACTGTCGTCCGCCTCCTCCTCCTGCAGGTCTCGGACGGCCTGGGCGACGAGCCCTCGGAGTCCCCGGACGAAAGTGCAGACGAGACTCAGACCGAAGCGTCCGTCTCCTCCAAAAAGTCAGAGCGCGGCCTGACGGCCAGGAAGGAGTTCGTGTGCCAGGTGAGGGCCCGGCCCCCTTCTCGCCCGGCAGCTGGGCGGGGTCCGGCTGCGCTCCCTCCTCCTCCAGCCGCCGGCCGCCTGCGGACCCAGCCGGGGGGTGAGCGGTGCCCCTGTGGACAGGCGTGCCGCGGGCGGGGGGTACCGTGGGAGGAGCGGGAGCAGCTGGGGTGCTGGCTCCCCCGTGGCACCCGGTGGTGTGCCCGCACCCCTAACGCGCCGCCGCGGGCGGAGCCGGCCTTCTGGAGGGGGCGGGCGTGTCTGCTTCCGCCTGCCTCGTCCCTCCGACTCCCTGTGGGTCCCAGGGCTTGGCTGGGGCCTTCCGCCCGGAGCTGGCGCAGCGGACGGGGGCTGGTGCCCGGGCACCTCGGGTGCCGCTCCCGGGAGGAGCTGGGGCGAGGGCCTCACCCGCTCTCTGCCCCCAGCTGTGCGAGAAGCCCGGCCGCCTGCTGCTCTGCGAGGGCGCCTGCTGCGGCGCCTTCCACCTCTCCTGCCTGGGGCTGCCCCGGCCGCCGGAAGGCGGCTTCGTCTGCAGCGAGTGCGTCTCAGGCAAGTGCCAGTCCCCCAGGCCCCGGGCAGCCCGGCCCCGCCCCCGAGGCCCTGGCGCTCCCCCCCCCCCCGCCCCCGTCCCCCCGCCTCTCGTGCTCGTGTCCCTCCGCCCCGTCGGGTGGGGACGGCAGAGGCAGCCGTGGGCGGTGTGGGGCTCCGCGGAGGTGCGCGTGGTGGCTGCCACGGCGGGTGCAGGGACCTAGCCCGTCAGCACAGAAGGACACGGGAGCCCGAGTCCTGCCGGCTGCAGCGCAGCTCACGCGCCGGGCTCTGTTCTTAGTGGCACCGGCGCGGGCGGGGGCGGGGGCACACCCGTCTCCGCCCCTCCGTCCTCGTAGGTCCCACTCCCGGGAACGGGCCTCGGTGGGGAGCCCCGGGCGCGGCCTCCGCCCACACCACCTCCTTTCGGCACCAGTGCTAGGCGCCTCTGTGCGGGGTGCTTAACCCCTCTCTGCGGCAGAGGGGTGCCTTCCCCGAGACCCCCCCCCGCCCCCTCTCGCTTCCTGGCCGCTCTGTCCCTGTCCTGCAGGTGGGGGGGCCTGGTCGCCACGGCTTCACGGCTCAGGGACCCCAGCTAATGCCTGTCCCGCCCGCCCCTCCCCGCAGGGATCCACGCGTGCTTCGTGTGCAAGGAGAGCACGGCGGACGCCCGGCGCTGCTCCGTGCCGCAGTGCGGGAAGTTCTACCACGAGGCCTGCGTGCGGAAGCTCCCGCTGACCGTGTTCGAGGGCCGCGGCTTCCGGTGCCCTCTGCACAGCTGCCTGAGCTGCCACGCCTCCCACCCGTCCAGCTCGCGCGCCACGAAAGGTGGGTGCTGCGCCAGCCCCGGAGGGAGAGGGGGAGGGGGAGGAAAGGGAGAGAGAGGAGAGATCATCAACGAGAGACACGTCGATGGTTGCCTTCCGCCATGGGCCAGGCATCGAACTCAGGACTCTCTGTCCCTGGCCGCCGCTCTAACCACTGAGGCACCGGCCAGAGCCCGGTGTACGTTGTCAGTGCCTGGCCTTTCCTCGGGCTTTTCCAGAAGGTTCCCCGACACGTGTCCTCCCTGCCCGTCCCCGTTGTTCCCGGCAGCCTGGCGGTGTTTCCGGGGGAGGGGGCGGGGCAGGGCGGCTCCCGCTCACCGCCCGCCCGTCTGCCCGCAGGTAAAATGATGCGGTGCGTGCGCTGCCCCGTGGCCTACCACGTCGGGGACGCGTGCCTGGCGGCCGGCTGCCTGGTGCTCTCGTCCCACAGCATCGTGTGCACCGGCCACTTCACCGCCCGCAAGGGCAAGCGGCACCACGCCCATGTCAACGTGAGCTGGTGCTTTGTGTGCTCCAAAGGTGAGGCTGGGCGTCCCGGGAGGGCGCGCCCGGGGTTTCCCGCGCTCCGTGGCGGGCGTCCATGGCGGAGGGCGCGCCCCGGGCTTAGCTGGGGGGGGGGTGTCCTTGGCGGAGGGCGCGCCCCGGGCAGGGTGCAGCGCCGGCCGCGTGCTGCCGGGACCGGGCTGAGCCGCGCCCTTTGCAGGGGGCAGCCTGCTGTGCTGCGAGTCCTGCCCGGCGGCCTTCCACCCCGACTGCCTGAGCATCGACATGCCGGACGGCAGCTGGTTCTGCAACGACTGCCGGGCGGGGAAGAGGCTGCACCACCAGGACATCGTGTG